>BQNB010018352.1:0-55343 GCA_026074375.1 Tanacetum coccineum
GATTGTGTTGGTCTTTACACTTAGATATATATTTTATATTTTATTATATATTATATATATTTATAGTGTAAACCCAGCCAGTCAGTTGCCTACACATTCCTTAGTCTTCATGTCGTGTTTACAAGAAAGTTCACGTATAGTTTTCTTACCAATTTGTGTATAATGTATATTGTTTACATCTAGGTCTAAGTTTTTCATATAAATAGGGCACTTAAGCCCCTAGATTGACATAATCCATCTTTGTACATGCGTTTTAATTAGGTCTTTGCACCACACAAGTATAACAAGTACATATATAGTCATTACTACTGGTAGCATATTAGTTACTCCTGGTAGAATAATATTGTCATTAGTACTGGTAGTACTATAATGGTTACTACTGGTAGATATAGTCATTACTACTGGTAGCATATTAGTTACTCCTGGTAGAATAATATTGTCATTAGTACTGGTAGTAATATAATGGTTACTACTGGTAGATATAGTCATTACTACTGGTAGAATATTAGTTACTCTTGGTAGAATAATATTGTCATTAGTAATGGTAGTACTATAATGGTTACTACTGGTAGATATAGTCATTACTACTGGTAGCATATTAGTTACTCCTGGTAGAATAATATTGTCATTAGTACTGGCATTAATACAATGGTTACTACTGGTAAATATAGTCATTACTACTTGTAGCATATTAGTTACTCCTGGTAGAATAATATTGTCATTAGTACTGGTAGTAATATAATGGTTACTACTGGTAGATATAGTTACTCCTGGTAGTACAAATGCATTCGTTAAGCTTATTTAAGTTTGCTTAAGCTGTTTGGCTTATTGATAAGCTCGGATGAGCTTATTTTGAGCTTATTGGGCTCGTTGGCCCAACAACCATTTACTGAAAATTAGTACCAAGGTCCATTAAGGTTTGTTTGGTTTTTAAAGGGTATAAGGGCCTATATAAGTTTCAATAAGCTCATAGGTTACCTTAATAAGCTCGTTGAGCATATTACATCTTTGTGGGCCCTCTAGTTGGGCATGTTGGGCTTGTTCGGCCTTATTGGGCCCGCTTGTGGCCCGTTAAGTTTTCTTAAACATTTGATTATTTCTACGGGTTCATGTTTCATATAAGCCCTCGATAAGCTCATGGGAGCTTAATTATAAGTTAAGAGCCTTCACTAATAGGTCGTTGGGCCGGTTGGGCCCGAACGTGGCATGTTGGATTGTGAGAGGTCCATTGATTTCTCTAACCATATATAGGATTCGAAAATAGTCTTAGCAATTATATTTCGTTTGTTAGCCCTTATACACTAGTCGTGTTACCCATGCAACTAATTGTTTAAGTCGTGTATACCTTCCAAATCCATTGTGTCGTGTTTTTCCTTAAAAGTTTATGTATGGTTTTCTCATAACGGATGGTTTTCAAAACCTTATTTGTTACTAAACACGTTACTCATTTCCTTTATAGTTTTACCACCACACCAGTTGTTAACTGTATTCATAATACGTATTGTGCGTCCTTAATTCATTTATCATGCATATTCTCAAGCTAGTGCGCTATACATACATACATTTGACCCATAAGCTAGTCATCACGAAACGAATACGCATAATACGATTGTCATGAGTTTGAATGTGACTTACAAAGGTCCTAGCGACTTGGTTATGTGTTGGAACGAGAAGTATGGCAACCCGAATGCGTTCTACACGACCAATAATTTACCCTAAGCTCCAAGCTTCGTAAACGCCCAAGACCTTGCTCGTGTAACTCTTTATGGACTTGTATGATAACTAGGAAATGTTTGTGGGTTCGAATGAAATCAAGGAGAGTGCTTGCTTGCGTTTGGTGACCCGAACACTAGACATAATTTTGTGTTTTCTTGTTTGCGTGTGTGTATGTTGTAAGAGTGTCAAATGGTAAGATATGAGTGTGTATTTATAGGCAAAGAACTAGTTAACTTTCCTAGTCCCTTAAACAAACCAAAACCGATCCTAAGGTGCATGGTTTTGTGGTTTCTAGTTGGTTTCCCATTGTTTTGGCTAAACCACTAAGTACCATCTTTAATTACTTGCATGATGTACAAGATTTAGCAAGATTATGAAAATCTTAGGGATTTAGGTATATACATGCATGTTGCCTAAATCAAAAGGGCAAAAGGGTGGCCTATAACACATTCTCGATCAGAAGGAGCTTAACATGAGACAACGCCGTTGGCTAGAATTACTGAGTGACTACAATTGTGTTATTCGTTATCATCCCGAGAAAGCAAATGTAGTGGCCGATGCACTGAGCCGTAAGGAACGGATTGAGCCATTATGGGTTCGAGCCTTAGTTATGACAATTGGTTTGGATCTCCCCAAACGAATATTAGAAGCTCAGATCGAAGCCCAGAAACCAGAGAATCTCGTGAATGAAGACGTAGGCGGTATAATCCGAAGGGATATACCCAAGGAAAGATTGGAACCGCGTGTCGATGGAACACTATGTTTACATGACAGGAGTTGGATACCTTGCTATGGAGACTTAAGATTCGTGATTATGCACGAATCCCACAAGTTGAAATATTCTATCCATCCCGGTTCTGAAAAGATGTACCAAGATGTGGAGAAATTATATTGGTGGCCAAACATGAAGGCTGACATTGCCACGTACGTTAGCAAATGCCTGACATGTACAAGGGTCAAGGCCGAACATCAAAGGCCATCGGGATTGCTAGTACAACCAGAGATACCCGAGTGGAAGTGGGATAATATCACGATAGATTTTGTCACCAAACTTCCTAGATCGTCACAAGGTTTCGACACCATCTGGGTAATTGTGGATCGACTTACAAAATCTGCTCACTTCCTGCCAATAAGGGAGAATGATCCATTAGACAAATTGGCAAGGTTGTACTTGAACAGGGTAGTGACAAGACATGGGATACCTGCCTCAATTATCTGTGATCATGACGAAAGATTCACTTCAATTTTTTGGAGATTATTTCAGAAAGCTTTAGGTACAGATATTAGTATGAGCACTGCGTATCATCCAAAAACTGACGGCCAGAGCGAGAGAACCATTCAAACTCTCGAGGACATGCTACGTGCTTGCGTGATCGATTTTGGCAAAGGCTGGGTTAAGCATTTGCCATTAGCCGAGTTTTCATACAATAACAGTTATCACGCTAGCATAAAAGCCGCCCCTTATGAGGCACTGTATGGTCAAAAATATCGATCACCGGTATGCTGGACCGAGGTTGGGGAAGCCCAACTGACTGGTCCAGAATTGATCCAAGAAACAACGAAAAAGATCGTCCGGATCAAGCAAAGGATGCAAGCTGCTCAGGATTGACAAAAGAGCTATGCCGATCGGAAGCGAAGGCCGATGGAGTTTGAGGTTGGGGACAAAGTTAGGCTCAAGGTCTCGCCTTGGAAAGGGGTCATACGATTCGGTAAGCGGAGCAAGCTGAACCCGAGATATGTCGGACCTTTCAAGGTGTTAGCAAAAGTTGGGAAAGTTGCCTATAGGCTGGAACTTCCTCAAGAGTTGAGCATAGTTCACCATACCTTCCATGTGTCTAATCTGAAGAAATGTTACGCTGACGAACCATTAGTCATGCCGTTAGAAGGAATTCATGTTGACGATAAGCTCCAGTTTGTGGAAGAGCCCGTTGAAATCATGGAACGGGAGATCAAACGATTGAAGCGAAGCCGGATACCATTGGTTAAGGTTCGCTGGAACTCTAGGCGGGGCCCTGAGTTCACCTGGGAATGTGAAGATTCGTTCAAACAAAAATACCCACAACTCTTCACAAACCGGACTTCGTCATCCACTACAAGGTCTTAAGCTTTGAGGACAAAGCTCTTTTAACGGGTGGAGACTGTAACATTTCTCAATTTCAGGTCATTTTACGACGCCTATTATTCGTCATTATTTATTTTGGTCCCACACGCGCTTACTTTTGATATTTACTTTTAAGTTAAATCGCGTAGACTAGAAATAATCAATTGAGGTGAACGGCCGTCAAATAAATTAAGGTATGCATCAACCAAGTAATATATAATTATTAAGAAGATAATTATGTACTTTGCGTATTTTATTTTTATTGGTCACGTAAAAGGCTTACGTTTCGCAATAAAAATACGTTTGGACACACCCCGAAAATACCTAGACTTACCAAGACTCAAACCAATACCCACTTTTATAACCTTAACACAAAATTTAATCAATTGTTGTGTCAAATGCTACTAGGGGCCGGTTACACACACACACACTCCTAAGAAATCCTTAATATCTCCTAATGATCCCTACAAGTACATGTACAACTTAATTCTCATTAATGCTTGTCCTAATTGTTCCCACTAAGCCATTACACAATGGGCAAAGACCATTTGGCCACCTTTTTGCCCTTTTGGTTTCAGCAACATGCATGTATATACCTAAATCCCTAAGACTTTCATAATCTTGATAAATCTTGTACATCATGCAAGTAATTAAGGATTGTACTTTGTGGTTTAGCCAAAACAATGGGAAACTAACTAGAAACGACAAAACCATGCACCTTAGGATCGGTTTTGGTTTGTTTAAGGAACTAGGAAAGTTAACTAGTTCTTTTCCTATAAATACACACTCATATCTTACCATTTGACACTCTTACAACATACACACACTCAAACAAGAAAACACATAATTGTGTCTAGTGTTCGGGTCACCAAACACAAGTAAACACTCTCCTTGATTTCATTCGAACCCATAAACGTTTCCTAGTTATCATACAAGTCCATAAAGATTTACACGAGCAAGGTCTTGGGCATTTACGAAGCTTGGAGCTTAGGGTAAATTATTGGTCGTGTAGAACGCATTCAGGTTGCCATACTTCTCGTTCCAACACATAACCAAGTCGCTAGGACCTTTGTAAGTCACATTCAAACTCATGACAATCGTATTATGCGTATTCTTTTCGTGATGACTAGCTTATGGGTCAAATGTATGTATGTATAGCGCACTAGCTTGAGAACACGCATGATAAATGAATTAAGAACGCATGATACGTATTATGAATACACTTAACAACTGGTGTGGTGGTAAAACTATAAAGGAAACGAGTAACGTGTTTAGTAACAAATAAGGTTTTGAAAACCATCCGTCATGAGAAAACCATACGTAAACTTTTAAGGAAAAACACGATACAATGGCTTTGGAAGGTATACACGACTTAAACAATTGGTTACATGGGTAACACGACTAGTGTATAGGGGCTAACAAACGAAATATAATTGCTAAGACTATTTTCGAATCCTATATATGGTTAGAGAAATCAATGGACCTCTCACGATCCAACATGCCACGTTCGGGCCCAACCGGCCCAACGACCTATTAGTGAAGGCTCTCAACTTATAATTAAGCTCCCATGAGCTTATCGAGGGCTTATATGAAACATGAACCCGTAGGAAAGAATCAAATGTTTAAGAAAACTTAACGGGCCACAAGCGGGCCCAATAAGGCCGAACAAGCCCAACAGGCCCAACTGGAGGGCCCACGAAGTGGTAATAAGCTCTACGAGCTTATTAAGGTAACCTACGAGCTTATTGAAACTTATATAGGCCCTTATACCCTTTAAAAACCAAACGAACCTTAATGGACCTTGGTACTAATTTTCAGTAAATGGTTGTTGGGCCAACGAGCCCAATAAGCTCAAAATAAGCTCATCCGAGCTTATCAATAAGCCAAACAGCTTAAGCAAACTTAAATAAGCTTAACGAATGCATTTGTACTACCCGGACTAACTATAACATTACCAGTAGTAACCATTATGGTACTACCAGTACTAATGACAATATTATTCTACCAGGAGTAACTAATATGCTACCAGTAGTAATGACTATACTACCAGTAGTAACTATAACATTACCAGTAGTAACCATTATGGTACTACCAGTACTAATGACAATATTATTCTACCAGGAGTAACTAATATGCTACCAGTAGTAATGACTATACCTACCAGTAGTAACTATAAAGACCTAAATTTCATTTTCGTAAACTTAAAGGACTAATTATGTAATTATCAAAACTAAAGGGTTTACAGTGTAAATGTTTATATTTTATAAACCTAGGGACTAAAGTGTAATATCTAGAAGCTTAAGGGTATATTTGTGATCAAAAGTGAGTTAATAAAACGCTTAAAGAATCAGTCGAATATTAATATATTCAGACATTAAACGGGTTTAATTTACGACTTAATAAATAAGCATATTTATTAAGAAAGTATATCCGTTTTCCCAAGAGCCATCAAACAATTTCAAATACATTAAATACGTACACCACCACACAAGTGATAACAGTACACATAACTAGCAAATTTATTGTAGTTTATACATTGAGTCTTTAGCCTAAACTTGTAGACTAAGACTGGCCGTATTTACTTAGGTATTTGACGGTGTGATTCATACTTGGATATCTATTATCAATTTCCAGAGGACTATTCACTCAGGTGAGTTCATAGCCCCATGTTTTACAATTATTTAAATGATTTACATCCTTGGGGTGAGAACATGCTTTGTTTTACAAATTGGACGCAAGTGTACATTTTATACTACATTTTTACCATGATTCGTGTTTGCCTGGAGTTACCATAACCCATTATGTCAGATCATGAACTGTTAATTGCATAGATGTGATTGGGATTACATTATAGTGGGCGTGATGTTTGGATAGATCTATTAGGGACATGGACGAATCCCGTTCGGTGTGACTAGCTATCACGGGGGGGAACGAACGCATACCATGTCGAATTTGGGATGTTGCAGGGTTAGCACATCATTCACGGACACTCGTTGGCAAATATACTTGCATTCACATATGTCGAGCTTCAGTGTCATGAGCTTAGGAAAACGTAATTACTTTTTATGATGTTTGCATGTGTTGCTAAATCATACACTTGGAAATCTTGCGGTCCTACTATCGATTTACATAAACCTATGAATTCACCAACATTATGTTGACATTTCAAACATGTTTTTCAGGTCAATAAGGCACGAGGTGCGATGATACATTGGAAGCCAATAATTGAAGAGTCAACACTTAAGATTTGGGGTCTTATTACATCTTGGGGAAAATTGTTATAAACCGAAATCTTTATTTATATTGTTGAACAATTTGAAGCCATGGGCTTATGTAACAAACAAGTATTTTGTTAATCCAATGTATCTTTTTCAAACAACACGTTTAGTAGTCGTTCTCAGATCTTGTGCTATTGATCCATAAAATGTAACGCCCTCGAATATTCAAACATTCTGCTGCGTGCTCAGATTTGAGGGTGTTACAGAAAGATGGTTTGAGCAAGATTGTAACAAGAAAATCTAAAACTTTGCCAAAAATTCTTACAATTTTAAGATCTTAAACCACAATTACCACACCATAACTAAGGATAACAACACAAAATCATTCAAACCAAAACCTCTTTACCATCCATTCTTGGCCTTCTCACTGTCTGCAACCTCTCTTTACCATAGGATGCAACATTTGCAACATTTTGTTCAACATTTGATGTGGATGGATACTCTGCTTTAGTTGTTGCTGGAGCTGGTCCCAGTGCATCAAGCATGTCTTATAACTCTTTTTCAGTAAATTATAGAGGTCTTCCTCACATGGAAACATGTCCATGTCACCTAGAAATATCACATCACCATCACCTAAATCAACATCAGATTTGACGATCACATTTTCCCACCTTGTCTTATCATAAAAGTTGTTATCTACAAAGATTGTAGCAAAACAAAATAAATACAACTTATAATGTACACTACCATGTATTCAACTTACCTTTAGTCATATGGAATCAAATTGAAGAAACTATAAGTTTGAAGATAGGAATTCAATGAAAGGTTGGTATGTGTATATATTGAGGTAGTTGGCAATATTCTATAAGGAAGCGAAAAAGCACATTTGTGTTTTTACTGTTCAAGATATTAAAATAATCAGTGTGTTTCCTAAGAAACCACTTTGGTAGGGATGAAATTTGCAATGAAAGTATTTTTCATGTATTTTCACCACATATTAAAGTCAAACACATTTTACTCACCACATACTCAAGTCAAACACTTTAAGTCAGACACCATCACATACACACTTAAGAACACTAGAATGTATCATCCAACAATGGTGATATGCGCTTGTGAAAAGACTGCTAAAATTAAGACGTCATGGACAGATAGGAACCCTGGTCGTAGATTCTATTGATGCGCCACTTTGGTAAGATACATTAAACAATTGAATCAATGTTGTCTACCATTTATGACTGGTTGTTTGTAACTAACTGTGTAGGGTTTAATTATGGGTTTTTTGTGTGGTTTGATCCAACAATGTGTGACAGAGCTCTTGATGTGATTCATGGCCTCTTAAGGGCTAAGAATGAGCTAGAGGAAGATTTGTAGGAGCAATGTATGACACTGAGGGAGACAGAGAAACTTGTGAAGAAGGTTAGTCGAAGCCTGGTGATTGCATGGTTATTTGTGTTTGTTGTTTATATGTATTTTTAAGGTGTTCTTTGGTAGGATCGATAGATGTTGTTTAAATCATAGCTTTATGGTATGTTGTGGGGGATGTATGTGACCCTTTTAATTTAAGATCTTTATGATGGTAATGAAAATAGGTTTCTTTTTATGTAGTACCACTATTTCAGTTAATTGGGTTTGTGTTATTGAAAGTATAAAATGTCTTTATTACTGAAGAACTTTGACAATAAAATTCAAGGAATGAGATTGACCACTAACAACCTATAATTGTCCTTGATTTCCAATCACAAATTGCCTACAAATGTCACACAACATAACCATAATAGTACATATTATCACAAAACCATAACAAATGTCTAACAACCATAATAGTACTATTTGTTACACACCTCAAATTTAAACATGGTAATTGTCTTAAAACTGCAATCACAAACTTTAACATAAAAGCAATCAAACTGCAGGCTCTTAGCATGCCTTTCTAGCACTCTTTTTCATCTGACTAGCTTGGGAATCCATTGCCTGATTTAAGACTTGCTACTTCAGTTGGTTCAACATCTGGAACACCTTTTGCTCTAGATTGTTTCTTACTCTTACCATGTGGCTGTTGGTTCCTTGGACCTATAAATGCTCTCTTGTTATGACCTACTGCACCACATTTACCCCAACTAACATTCTTTCCCTTCCTTGAAAGCTTACCATTTTTTACCATATGCTTCACTACCATGTCAGACTTCTCATCTTGGGTGACTCTTCTATTTTTTCTTGGTCTTCTAATTGGAACATGATAGTGTGGGGGACAATAAGACATGTGGGATCTTGTATTTGGGCCAAAAACTACTGCTACTAAAAGGTTAACCTTGTTGGTGTACAAATGTACATCTCCCTTCATGTACTAAGACAATATGTTTGATCTACCCAATCTTGTGGTGTCCCTACCTCCTTTTCATCACTTGACATATTATACAGCGCTACCATAACATGTTTACATGAAATGCCTATAAGCTCACATCTCCTACATGTGCAGGTCCTGAATTTCATGTTCATAACACACTAGTCCTTCCAAGGTCCCTTATACTGGTAAGTGTCACCCCCATTCCATATAACTAAGTAGTCATTAGCCTCTTTCATAATAATATTGAAAATGGTTGTTACAGTTGGGGTTAAGGGACCTTCAGACATATCTATCACCTCTTGCACATTATTCTCTTCATCAAATACTCTCTAATGTACTTAAAACATCTAATTATTTATTGATCTTCACCATCAATTAACTTGCCATTGAATGTCTCACAAAGATTATTCACAAGAATATCACACCTAACTTTGCCTGCTCATTCCAAAATGATTCATGTCATGTTGGTGTTATCATTGTGAACATTAGTTAAACATTATTAAGCTAAAGTTTATACCTGAAAAATGCGACCTTACCCAAGATGAAGCTGGTATCTTTTGAAGCCATTCTTGAGCTTTAAGTTTAAAGAATTTTAGATCCTCCATCCTTTTATTAAACTGTGCCACAGTGGTGGCTTTTACACACCTCTAAAGAATATCCTTTTAAAGTCTACCTCTGTAAATCTGCTTCATGTTGTCATAGATGTGTCTTACACAGATCATGTGCTCACCAGATGGAAAAAGCTGTGATATAGCTTTCAGAATAACCGAATACAAATAACAAAGATTGAATGAAATGCAATGGATTAGAAAAAAGTGTTTAAAATCTGTAAAAACAATGGATTGTACCTTTTGTTAATTTAAAATGATAGTGTAGTTTGAGTTTGGTTGTAAATCAAGGTCATTAACAAGATTTGTTAAGAACCACAACCAAGAAATATTACACTCAGCTTCAACAATTGCATATGTGATAACGCCTTAATTATACATGTTTTTGGTGGCATTATTCGTATATATTTTATCATTTCTCGTGAACTTTCAATACTTAATAGCATGAATTATGTGCAGGTTCACTTAAAGTCATCCCGAGCTCAAAAGGAATAAAGTTCAAGTGTTTACAGTCATTGGAAAGCAAGATAGAGAAAAAAGAAAAGACCCAAGGCTGGAAAAGACCAAAGTACACCGCACTTACCCTTTGTACGCCGCACTTCCCATCGAGTCCAAGAATTAAAGACAATTAGATGAAGACCGCATTTAATCACCAAGTACGCCGCACAATATTTCTTGTGCGCCGCACTTCCTATAAAAAATATGAAGAATTAAATGGAATTAAATACACCTTGCATTTACACCCTAAGTGCGCCGCACAAATAACTTTGTGCGCCGCACTTCGACCCAAAATCAGCCTATAAATAGAGACGAATTTTCACTTCAAAATCATATCTTCAATTCACCCAACAATCCTTCAATCATATTCCTTACTTCATCCCAATCATTCCTTCATAAACACCCTAATATTTTGAAGATTGGTGATCAAAGAAGAACACTATCATAGTTCTAGTAAAATAAAGGTTGTACTATGATTCTATACTTGTTATGGGTAGAGTTTGATCCATAATCTTACCCGGACATAGTATGTTTCTTGTTTATCTATTTACTTTTGTTATGAACTTCATAGCCATGAGAGGCTAAATCTCTGATGACTACTCGGTGAAAATAATATAATGAATAAACGTTTGGTATAATTAAGATCTTGTTAATCTTAAGCTTATGTTATAATCCTATCGTGTCTAATCTTATCAACTTTGATTATATACTCACACCGGTATAGGTCGAAAGACCCGTTGTGAACTATATAGTTTTAAAGATTTGTCTTTGATCTTTATCGTCTGTGATGAGAAATACACTTACGTTATTTGATAAACAAAATAGATTTGATATAATAGTAACTGAATTATTTGAGTGACACATTTGATCGAGTTAACTAAACATAAGTCTTAAGTTAAACAAGTGAATTTGTGAAAACCTTTTTTTGACGAGAAAACACTTTTATTAAATTCAAGTTCTAAGTTTGAGATCGTAACTATTACCAATGCTTATGAATTATATGAAATTATCCGAGTAGTCATCCTTCTCATTATTGAATTTAGTTTAATTTATTTTAAATCTGTTAAAGTTTATTTTTATCTGATTATTCGAACACTACGCAAATCCTTGTGAATGACCTGGTCTTACCTAAAAAAGATTATACTACATACGTGTGTTATACTTTTACCCGTGTGTTTCCATATAATAAATCGATATTTTCAGTCTTATAAATTTAAAGCTTTTAAAACATATCAAAAGTTTTTGGCGCTGTTGCCGGGGATTTCAAAGCTGTTCTGTAATCAAACTTTTAAAATAATTTTTAACAACCTCTATTTTTCAAAAATTGACGTATAGTTTTCTAGAAAACTGACCCAAACAAATTATCCTTTGGATGCATACACGTGCTTCCAACTTTGAACTTGTTGAACCATTACCTGAACCTGAACGTACTCTGAATCGAAGACTTCGTCGGCGAACAAAAGAGTTCCATTCGAACAAAGAAACAATCCACCTCAACACCCGAGAGTTGTCTATGCGCCAATTCTCGAAATCAATTACTTCCGTCACTTTCTCGTTACTTTTCAAAGTTTAAATCCCATGGATGACGAACCCATGTGGGCTGCTGACCGTGTTGTCGCTCTGACTCTCGGTTTCGCAATCACTATTCCTAAAACCGCAAACGAATTTGCTATTACAGGTAACCACCTGAATCTTATCAAAGTAAACCAATTCGATGGAAGAAAAAAAACCGATTCTCATAAACACATTCACGAATTCCTCGGAATATGTGATATGTTTAAATATAGAGACACTGAGAATAAAGCTGTCCTCCTGATGATGTTTCCCTTATCACTCACTAAAGAAGCAATAACATGGCTGAACGAACTCAACGAAGGAACTATCGAAACATGAGATGAACTTCGAACCGCTTTCATTAGCCGATTATTTCCCTCAGCTCTTTTCGCTCGACTCCTCGGAGAAATCCGAGCCTTTTCTCAACATGAAAACGAATCTCTAACCGATTCTTGGCTTCGTATGAAGGAAATGCTTAGAAACTGTCATGGTCACAATCTGTCCAAAGGCAATATCATCAAAATCTTTTACCATGACCTTAACAAAATAACCCAAGAAGTTTTAAATGCCGCAGTTGGTGGTATTTTCCTCTATAAAACTTTGATCAAGCTTATCAGCTTCTCGAAGACAAAGTCTTACTCAAGCTCGACTGGGCTAAAAACCAAAAAACAAAATCATCTCTTAAAAAAACCGTTGCTTTCGCCGTAAAAGGTAGCAGTAATTCCGACACTGATAAAATTATGGCCCGAATAGATGCTATGACCATGAAAATGGATGCTTAATATAAAGAATTCCAATCTCGTTCAAAACAACCAAACCTTGACGATGATGACATACCCATGTCACGTAAAGAAGAAGCCAAATTCACGCAAACCTTCTGTCGTACTCGTTTTTACAATGATTACCGTGACCATGATTCAAACAGTGATAATCATCGTTCAAGCGAAAGAAACAATTACAACCAAGACAACTATCAATCTCACTCTGATGACAAACTCGATCTTCAAAAACAACTAAGTGATTTCATAATAGCTCAACACTTGACCAATTATTTTGTCAAATATACTTTTATGGATATAAAAAACAAACTCGAAACAACAACCAAAAACCATCAAGCATCAATCCAAAATCTCGAAGCTAAATTCGACAGACTTGCTGACAAGCAATCTGGTCGGCCTTATGGATCTCTTCCCAGTAACACTCAACTAACCCAAAAGGTAGTTCATCTAAACCTTACCAACCAACACAAGCTCAAAACGAGCAGGTGAATGTCGTATTTACACGGAGTGGTAAATCCTATGACCCACCAGTTAACCCAAATGATCAAAATGATTCTGAAACTCCTATCAACTTTGATAGCGATGATGAAGATGATGAACCTACACCTCAACCCAAACCTAAAAATCCAAAACCAGTCAAAGAACCACCGATACCCAAACTGTACAAACCAACAATCTCGTATCCTCAACGCCTCAAAAAAGAGAAAATGGAAGCTCAATATGGAAAATTCATCGACATATCTGAGCCGTCCCAATCAACGTACCTCTTGTCGATGTTTTAGCCAAAATGCCCAAGTATGGCAAATTTCTTAAAGAACTCATGAATAATAAATACAAAATCGAACGAATTTCAGCCGCTTTACTAAGCGATGAAAGTTACGTCATACTTCAGAACAAAGTTCCACCAAAACTTGGAGACTCTGGAAGTTTTCTCATTCCATGTAATTTCAACAAAGCTTTCTTATGCAATGCTTTAGCCGACC
Source organism: Tanacetum coccineum (assembly GCA_026074375.1). Taxonomy (NCBI): domain Eukaryota; kingdom Viridiplantae; phylum Streptophyta; class Magnoliopsida; order Asterales; family Asteraceae; genus Tanacetum; species Tanacetum coccineum. Next base: position 13,805 of record BQNB010018352.1, read on the forward strand.
TTGGTGCTAGCATCAATCTCATGCCGTATTCCATACACATGAAATTATCTCTCCAAACTCTCAAACCTACTAAAATGAGAGTAAGATTAGCCGACCGATCATTCTAATATCCTGTTGGAATAGCTAAAAATATGCTCATTAAAGTTGGTAAAATCACTTTTCCTGCCGATTCGTTAATCTCGAAATGGAAGAAGATAGTAAAGTTCCCTTTATCTTAGGAAGACCTTTTCTTCACACTGCCGATGCATTAACTAGAGTTAAATAAAAGAAACTCAATCTCGAAGTTGGAAGTGAACGATTGATCTTTCACATCGATTCTTCTATGAAACATTCCTATTCAAACGATGATACATGTTTCAGTATTGACGTCATCGAAGAAATCTTAGAAGAATATTTCGATGCTCTTCTCAACGAAGGTAGTAAAATCCCCTATTCCATCGAAGAAACCATCCTCGAAGAAAAACTCTTTGCTGAATTCGATGAATTCATGGGAATGACTACCGATGAAAATTCTAAATCCGAATCTGACACCGAAGAACCACCATTATGAAGGAAATGCTCAGAAACTGCCATGGTCACAATCTGTCCAAAGGCAACATCATCAAAATCTTTTACCACGGTCTTAACGAAATAACCCAAGAAGTTTCTAAATGCCGCACCAATGTTGTATCTCCTCATATAAAACACCAAATAAGCTTATCAGCTTCGAAGAGAGACAAAGTCTTACCTTAAAGCTCTAACACGACTAGGCTAAAAAAAAACACCAAAAACAAAATCATCGCTTAAGAAAATCGTTGCTTTCTCCGTTGAAGGTAGCAGTAATTCTGACACTGACAAAATTATGGCCTGAATGGATGCCATGACTATGAAAATGGAGGCTCACTATATAGAATTTCAATCTCGTTCAAAACAAACAAACCTTGACGATGATGACATACCCATGTCACGTGAAGAAGAAGCCAAATTCATGCAAACTTTCTGTCATAGCATTCATATTTTACAATGATTACCGCGACTGTGATTCCAACCGCGATAACTGGCGTTCAAGCGGAAGAAACGACTACAACCGAGACAACTATCAATCTCACTCTGATGACTAACCCGACCTTCAAAAACAACTAAGCGATTTCATAAAAGCTCAACACTCAACCAATTCTTTTGTCAAAGATACTTTTATGGATCTCAAAAACAAACTCGAAACAACAACTAAAACCATCAAGCATCAATCCAAATCTCGAAGCTAAATTCGACAGACTTGCTGACAAGCAATCTGGTTGACCTTTTGGATCTCTTCCTAGTAACACTCAACCTAACCCAAAAGGTAGTTAATCTAAACCTTACCACCACCACAAGCTCGAAACGAGCATGTGAATGTCGTATTTACACGGAGTGGTAAATCCTATGACCCACCAGTTAACCCAAATAATCAAAACGATTCTGAAACTCCTATCAACTTTGATAGTGATAATGAAGATGATGAACCTACACCTCAACCCAAACCAAAAAATCTAAAACCATTCAAAGAAACACTAATACCCAAATCGTACAAACCAAAAATCCTATATCCTCAACGCCTCAAAAAAAGAGAAATTAGAAGCTCAATATGGAAAATTCCTCGACGTGATCCGAGCAGTTCGAATCAACATACCTCTTGTGGATGTTTTTGCTGGAATGCCTAATTATGGCAAATTTCTCAAAGAACTTGTGAATAATAAACACAAAATTGAACAAATTTTAGCCGCTTTTCTGAGCGATGAAAGTTCTGCCATACTTCAAAACAAAGTTCCACCAAAACTTGGAGACCCTAAAAGTTTTCTCATTCCCTGTAATTTCAACAAAGCTTTCTCATGTAATGCTCTAGCCGACCTTGGTGCTAGCATAAATCTCATGCCGTATTCCTTATACGCAAAATTATCTCTCGAAACTCTCAAACCTACTAAAATGAGCGTAAGATTAGCTGACCAATCATTCCAATATCCTGTGGGAATAGCTAAAAATATGCTCGTTGAAGTTATAAATTCACTTTCCCTGTCGATTTTGTTATTCTCGAAATGAAAGAAGATAGTAAAGTTCCCCTTATCTTAAGAAGACTTTTCTTCACACTGCCAATGCAGTAATTCGAGTTAAACAGAAGCAACTCAATCTCGGAGTTGGAACTGAACGAATGATCTTTCACGTCGATTTTGCTATGAAACATTCCTATTTAAATGATGATACATGTTTCAGTATTGACTTCATCGACGAAATCTTAGAAGAAGATTTTGATGCTCTTCTCAACGAAGGTAGTGAAATCCTCCATTCTATCGAAGGAACCATACATGAAGAAAAACTCTTTGCTGAATTCGATGAATTCATGGCAATGACTGCCGATGAAAACTCCGAATCTAAATCCGACACAGAAGAACCACCATTTGAAAAAATCACCTTCAACACCGATAACAAAATTAAAACATCTCTTAAAGAACCTCCTACGGATCTTGAACTCAAACCTCTTCCTGATAACATGGAATATGTATTCTTGGAAGAACCCTCTTTTCTTCCGGTTATCATATCATCTCAGCTTTCTGAAGAAAACAAAAATAAACTCATTTCTGTTCTTAAAAAACACAAGCAAGCCTTTGCTTGGAAAACCATAGACATTCCTAGAATCTGTCCATTCTTCTACAAATATAAAATTTAACTCCTGGAAGACAAAAAACCAGTTGTTCAAAAACAAAGAAGATTAAACCCAAAAATGCAAGAAGTTGTGAAAAAAGAAATAGTTAAACTACTCGATACACGTATCATTTATCCAATCGCCGATAGCCCGTGGGTGAGCCCCATTCACTGGGTACCGAAGAAAGGTGGTATCACAGTTGTAACTAACAAAAAAGATAAACTTGTCCCAACAAGAACTGTTACAGGTTGGCTAGTATGTATCGATTATCGAAAACTCAATGAAGCAACTGCGAAAGACCATTTCCCTTTGCCATTCATGGACCAAATGTTAGAAAGATTCGCAGGAAATAAATACTTTTGTGTCCTCGATGGTTTTTCCAGATATTTTCAAATACCAATCGATCCTGTGGACCAAGAAAAAACAACGTTCATCTGTCCTTTTGGTACATACGCTTTGATGTGCTGTCGTTGTGTGGTGTTAATTTTATGATTTTAAATTTTAAATTTATATTTTGCCGACTTAACCAAAAACAACACTTTAACGGGCAGTGTACCCGGTTGGTGGTAGTTTTGTGGTAAGTAGGGTGTCGATCACTAAGAGCGAGAAACAATCTTTCAATTTATTAATATTTTGGTTATCTAAACTAAGTTAATTCTATTCTATGTTAAACCAATGTTAAACCTATGTTAATCCTAAATCTAACGGATAAGGGGGTTTTCAGCCAGAGAGACTGGCACGCGTTTTGTGGTGACTAAAATCTACTTAAGACACTAAAATACACGCAAGCAAATTAACAGAAGATAAAAGACCAGTCTAGCCAAATATAAGAAAACTGTATTAACCATTATTAATCCAATCAGAATGTTTGTTTGTTTATTTAGTGCAATGATTACTTATCTCGAGGCGGCATATCATTCTTAAGATTAAGGCGGTACTTCTTCCTTAAACCTAGACACGTAGACTTCTGTCACAATTAAACGCATCTGCATAAAGCATCCTTATTTGCTGATTATAATCTATCTTAGAGATTAAAGCAATGGTGATCTTGTTAAACCCTAGCTCATAGAGACTTTACCCATTTACTGCTTAATGGCAATTCATACACTAGTAGTCCACTAACCAAGTCTTTACCAATTAATCAAGAACGTACTTGTTGATCTATGGGTCACCTGCAGGTCCAACTAAGCTCAAAATCTAAGGGCAAAGATAGGTCGTTATTGTGATCCTTTTGGTCTAGATGTATAAATCACTATATGGAGAGCTATCCCGACATCTAGATTACTTGGTCTGTATCACTAGATCCAGTTGAATGATAGGTCGCAGATGCGGTCGTCGTAGGACTTCAACAAGAAGTTCTACAACTCCCTAGGCAGAGCAGCTAACCGTTGTAGTAGTAGTATAGGCAAGACTCAGGGGTTGTTATCGTTCTCTAGAGGAATAGGTTCGGAAGGCTTGATCATGGTCTAACAGAATTCTAGGGGTTGAGAGAAGATTCTTTTTATGTTTTTATATTTATAGGAAAACAAGTAAATCTATGGTTTAAGAGATTGGTTTGTTTAACTAATAACTAAACTAATATCTAATCTACTGGTGATAACTTTATGATAATTAAATATATTTACTTAATCATGCACTACTTATCAGATTATTTCTCCTAATTCTGTTGCCTTGTCACACTTGTGATGTAATGTGTAAGTATTTCCTAATTTATGAACGAATTACACGAATCCGTTGTTTATTTAATATTCCGTTAAGACAAAGCGCAAGTAAGGTAGTATGAAGACTATTACAAGGCTTCTAAGATTATATTAAATACGTGTGAAATACCTTAAGAGGGATCAACCATATAAGGGGCAAGGTAGTATGAAGACTGTTACCCTATGGTATCCTTTCTACGCACTCACGTTTCCCTAGACGTGTCAACAGCGATACAGACAAAAGCTAGTTTTCTAAGGCCTAACACGCACATACATCAACAAGAAGCAACAGTAAAAGGATCTACAATCCGACTTTCATGTAATCATAAGCAAATACAAAGGAGGGTTGCCTAGCATGTTATAAAGGAAGTAATAAGATAAATCATCACACAACACATAGACATATTGAATGATTAATGATAAATAACCTTACTTGAATTAAAACATGGATCCAAGGTAGTAAAATAGGGGTTTGAGGCCCTAAATACCACATATGAAGCTTCTACAAGGACTAGGGTTTGTCTCCCTAAGTTATACAAAGTTATCCCAAAAGTTACACACTAAAACTCTAAAAACGGTTTTGTATATATTGGTATATCGACGTGACGGCGTCGCTTGATGCTCCTGACGCCGTTGCCACGTAGATGGTTCTAGATTCACTTTAAGTCGGCTACGTTGTGACACCGTTGCCAATATCCAGACACCGCCACCAGATAGATAATGACGGCATTGCTTTATGCTTGCGACGCCGTCTCTACGCTCTAAGAACAATACTTCTTGGTGAATCTTGATGCAAGTCCGTAATCTTGTCTGTTTCTTCTTCAAATGAGCCTAAGTCACGTGTATTTCCTCCAAATGCCATCCAAGTGCTAAAAACCTGAAAACAAATGATTAAGCACATAATCTAGGCATATTTGCATGATTTAGGGGGTTAAATAACCCTGAAATAGTGTATAAAATGACACCTCATCAAATACCCCTACACTTAGGATTTGCTTGTCCTCAAGCAAATAAGCTTTTCTACCTAGACAATAGCAATATGAGGGTCATTTAACCTACTCTTTAAAAGTATTTTACAACACAACCTTCTAGACCTCGTAATTAAAAGCACGAAAAGCATACACTAGCACCTCACATAAGTGTTTGGGATTCTCTCTTTCACTCGGGTGTATAATAAATTATAACATAATGGGGAAACGGAAAATCAACACTCATTACCTGTAATAGCATATAAATTACCATAGGCTTGGTAAAGGATCAAACCTCCATCGCTGGGCGCAAGCATTATTCATTACTATCTAAGAGATCTTTTAAAGGGTTGTGGGGTGTAGGTGCAAGATAACATATAATGGAAACAAAAACGGATGGGATACATTTGGGTCGCTTTAGGTGAGTTTGGAGTGGAAGTGTTAGCTAATTATTTGTTTGAATACACGCTGGTTTGGTTGCTAAGCCAAGACTCAGACGAAGATATACAAACTCTACACAACTCTACATCAATCTCTTTCTTTTTCTTTTCTTGACTCTAATATAAACATAAGCAAATGGCAGCCCGTACATTTTTTTTACTTTTTTTATATACAATTTTTTTTGTACAATTTTGCTCTGCCATTGCTTAAACATATAATACATCATGGGGTTTTTAGATACACCCCTACACTTGAACTTTTACATACTCGATTATTTACAATTTGACTAATGACCCAATTTGAGGTGGATCAAAATAACATAGAGATCATCTAACAAACATATGGGGGTATTGATTTAACTTTTCTTCCCCATTCTTCCGTGAAATAAATACTAACATGAATCCCAATCGTCCCAAAACTGTATTTACAAGGATAAGGACTTAGCAACCGTGTACTCAAATAATTAACTTGGGTTAAAACAATAATGTACTAAAAGCGAGTACATACAAGGTAGGCTAAGGCGATTTGGGTGTAACGATTGGTTTAAGGGTGACAATGCTCTTCATTAATAGTCCGGCTTAACCAGAAAATTACGAGAACCGTGAAAAAGGATAGGCTCAGAGGGTTGTACTAGGGGTATCCTACACTAAAAATGAGTGCATGGCAAGGGTGTGGGATAGTTACATGATCGGTGTGACCATCATAACAATTACAGGTTTAAAACATGGGTTAATCCTAATGCCTCTTATCTAGCAAATCCTAATACTCACTATGCGGTCTCGGGATGCATCACAAAAACAAGTTCTAGAATTTAATATACTACCGGTACACTCATATAATTTAATACCGATACCAATGTTCTAGAAAAGGTGACATAGACCATACGCACACATCCGTAACGACGGAATAGACACATATGTCTGCATTCGAACCTTAACTCGAACAAGCTAAAGGTATAAACTATCTTGGGTATCAATAATGGATACCCGAATTCCTATAGATCTAAAGGCGAACCTCACATTTTTGGGGTGGAATTTTGAGGGTTTTTGTGCTAGTCATACACATTCCTATCCATGAGACGCTATTAATACTCGGTTTTCGTCGGTATGTGTCATAAAAAAATTTAAATTTGGGTCAAAATTATCTTTTTATGCTATGTTTCGATATATTACCCATCATTTTAAGGAACAAGCAAATGGAAAATGAAGGAATAGTTTCTAAGGCTTATTTCCCCTACACTTAAGTTGAACTTGGTCCTCGATGTTCTATAGAAGTACCAGTAAAAATGAATAAAGGGAAAACAAAACAAGTAAAATAAACCATTACCCCCTGGTTTGCTCAATAATGGAGAAGAAACATGCGACAACTAGTTAAATCGTCCTTCAAGAGTCTTCAAATAAAACTTCCTAAGAACTTCCAAGCTTCAACTCAATAAATATAACCTGTAACCATAGACAAAGAAAACTACACCAAGCATAAAATCAACGGGATAGATAAATATACAACATGAGTTTAGGGTTTTGACTCTACGAAAGCAGTAAAGATAGGATGAGAGTAATGATATAATTGTAGGTATATGCAGGTTTACAAAAGAATTACAAATTTTAAATATTGCACATTTTATTTTTTAGAAATACTAGAAAATTTTTGAATTTTCACATAGCTGGAGACACGACGCCGTCTCCAGCGTCTGTGAAAATTTCTTCTTCGTTTTAATAAAAAATTTCCTGCACGCAATTTGTATAAGTCAAAACTGAAGAAAGCACTGCATAAAAACCTAGAGTTAGTCATTACAATCATATGACTCGAAACTGACGCGAATTAATCTAAACAATTTATTTTAAATGTTTGAATTTGGTTCTTAAAAACCGGATATATTTCTCCCACACTTATTTTGTTGCAAAATACCCTTAATTGCAAATAAGATGAAGTTACAAACAAACAAAGCATGATTACAACTAATTCAAACATAATAAAACAAATAATAAAGAGTTAAAACACAAGACACTCCTAATATGCCGGAAAGGTAAATATTAGGTTGCCTCCCAAAAAGCGTTTGTTTTTTTTGAGTCACGAGCCTGACTCTACCCTTATTTAACAGATAAAGGGGAAGGTTCCCCTACACTTGAGTTCAAGTGCGGGTGATAGTAATGGAACACACCATGGTTGTGAGAAGGAGTCATATGTTGAAAAATTGGTTGTTGAATTATATGCTCCAAATGGTGTGTTTCTTTAATCATCAGCTTCTCTACTTCTTTTGGCCTAACAGGTGAATTAAGTCCTCTCCATAGAAAAGAAACTTCTTTAAATTCTAATTCTCAATCATCTTCTATCATCTCTAATTTCAAAACATCAACACCTAGGGATCTACTATGTCCTAATAAACCCGGTTTAAATCCATAATGTTTCTTGGGGTTACCAATGCATGGGTGATAATAGCAATACGTATCCTTAGGATGGAAAGATGCCACATGAGGTAAAGGCGGTGTATGAGTTGTTATATAATCTACTACCTTCATCCTAGAACTATCCAGACTTTGTGGTTTGATAGGTAGTTCGGGCCTATTATGTCTCCTAGACTTACATCTAAGGATGGACTATTGTGTAAAGGTTGAGGCTCCGGTCCATCAAAACTAGGAACTTCCCTAGAACTAAAAAGAGTGTTGTGATTATAATTTAAGCCTACTTCCTCTAGTTTTATTTTGTTCAAAGGTTCTACCTCTATCGGGGTTCCTAAAGTCTTTTCTACTTCTTTCGGGTAAGTCACAGGCGGTGTGTATTCCTCAAATGACGGTAGGGTTTGTGTGGTACTCTCAGGCCTTGTAACTCCTACCTCATTATCTATCGTACTTAGGCTATCTATATGCTCATCATAATCTAACCATGCCATGCACCTAGGTACATGTACCCTAACCATATCATCCCCAACTATTTGAGCATTTGGATTTGATATTGTTTCATCAGAAATAACGCTTGTTGGGTTGCTACATTTTTTTATCATATTGGGCACAATCCTCTATGGCATACCATGCTCCTATATCACTAAACTTCCTAAGATCCCCTTCTGCTGTCAAATTGATGATATGCCAGGATAATGAGTCGAGATGTTTAAGAAAGATTTAAATTAGGGTCCATATACTAAGGCCATGATTCAGGACTTTTTGGATGACGTCTTTAAAACGAGTCCACGAATCATAGAGAGATTCATCTTGATGTTGTTGGAACACCAAGAGTTGATCACAGAAGAATACATCAAACCTACCTACGCTAGAATAACCATACCTATTCATTATAATTTACAAATTTACAAATGTTACGAACAAAGGGCACAAAGAAAAAGATAGACTACAAGAAAGCTAATATACAGAATTAAAATCTCATTTGAAAGGATTCAAGCAAGTAGAACTAAGCTAAACTATGATCAAAACCTAGCTATTCCCCACGCAGCGGCGCCAAAAACTTGATGCGGTCGTCGTAGGACTTCAACAAGAAGTTTTACAACTCCCTAGGCAGAGCATCTAACCGTTGTAGTAGTAGTATAGGCAAGACTCGGGGGTTGCTATCGTTCTCTAGGGGAATAGGTTGGGAAGGCTTGATCATGGTCTAACAAAATTCTAGGGGCTGAGAGAAGATTCTTTTTGTGTTTTTATATTTATAGGAAAGCATGTAAATCTATGGTTTGAAAGGTTGGTTTGTTTAACTAATAACTAAACTAATATCTAATCTACTAGTGATAACTTTATGATAATTAAATGTATTTACTTAATCATGCACTACTTATCAGATTGTTTCTCCTAATTCTATTGCCTTGTCACACTTGTGATGTAATGTGTAAGTATTTCCTAATTTATGAACGAATTACACGAATCCGTTGTTTATTTAATATTCCGTTAAGACAAAGCGCAAGTAAGGTAGTATGAAGACTATTACAAGGCTTCTAAGATTATATTAAATACGTGTGAAATACCTTAAGAGGGATCAACCATATAAAGGGCAAGGTAGTATGAAGACTGTTACCTTATGGTATCCTTTCTACGCACTCACGTTTCCCTAGACGTGTCAACAGCGATACAGACAAAAGCTGGTTTTCTAAGGCCTAACACGCACATACATCAACAAGAAGCAACAGTAAAAGGATCTACAATTCAACTTTCATGTAATCATAAGCAAATACAAAGGAGGGTTGCCTCACATGTTATAAAGGAAGTAAGAAGATAAATCATCACACAACACATAAACATATTGAATGATTAATGATAAATAACCTTACTTGAATTAAAACATGGATCCAAGGTAGTAAAATAGGGTTTTGAGGCCCTAAATACGACCTATGAAGCTGCTACAAGGACTAGGGTTCATCCCCCTAAGTTATATAAAGTTATCTCAAAAGTTACACACTAAAACCCTATAAATGGTTTTGTATATATAGGCATATCGACGCGACGGCATCGCTTGATGCTCCCGACGTCGTCGCCACGTAGATGGTTCTAGATTCACTTTAAGTCGGCTACGTTGTGACATTGTCACCAATATCCAGACACCGTTACTAGATAGATCACGACGGTGTCACTTTATGCTTGCGACGTCGTCTCTACGCTCTGAGAACAATACTTCTTGGTGAATCTTGGTGCAAGTCCGTAATCTCGTGCGTTTCTTCTCCAAATGAGCCCAATTCACGTGTATTTCCTCCAAATGCCATCCAAGTATTAAAAACCTGAAAACAAATGATTAAGCACATAATCTGGGCATATTTGCATGATTTAGGGGGTTAAATGACCCCGAAATAGTGTATAAAATGACACCTCATCAAATACCCCTACACTTGGGATTTGCTTGTCCTCAAGCAAATAGGCTTTTCTACCTAGACAATAGCAATATGAGGGTCATTTAACCTACTCTTTAAAAGTATTTTACAACACAACCTTCTAGACCTCGTAATTAAAAGCACGAAAAGCATACACTAGCACCTCACATAAGTGTTTGCTAGCAACTAACCTTAGTGTCCACTCGAACGAGGACTTGTTCGAGCATGCATGTCTATTCCGTCGTTACGGCCATGTATGCATGTCTTAGTTGCCTTATTGGATGATGACTTTCGGTGAAAGTAGAAAGCTCAACTCTACCTATATTGTTCATTCATACTAACGCGGGTTAAACAGAACAGGATTAGTGACTGTTTGCTATATGTCTATTCCGGTCGTTACGAACGTTGTGATGTATGATAACAAGCTGCCTTGTTGGTGTGGTACTTATGGTGAAAGACTGTTAAATGATCAAACCCTAAGCCTTCTTAACCCAATTTATCTTTTGACTTGTTTCTCCTTAGCTTTAGCGGTGGAGATGTGTATCCTTGCCAAGCCTATGATACAAAGCTAATCACGACCGAGCTATTGAGCGTACTACTTAAATGTTGCACCCCAAGATTTAGTTGTGTGATATGAGTGTTTTCATTTCCCTATATTTCGTGAGGAGCTTGGTATGTACATGTGATTAGGGACAAAAACCAATGCTTAACGGAAAATCTCGAACTTGGTTGGGACACTTTTTCATACTAAAATACCATTTTCTAAGAGTCTACTTGAGGTAAGTAGGATTTCAAGTGGAGGGATATTTGTGGAACATCTAAAATTAACATCACTTTATTATATCATTTATCCCATTTGTTTTGCCCACTTTTATATAATTATTGCATTATTTGGTACTTAATTGCTTTAAAGTTGATAAATGCAATAATTCAGGAGTGTTTTGTGAAGACAAGCTCAAAGGCACATAATTTGGAGCTAAAATGAAGATATTTGAAGATTACTAATTTCTGACCAATACGTCGTATCCAACATAGGAGATATGACGTATTAGTGCCAATACTTCACAAGAAAACGCGTTTGACCAATTCCCAATACGGCGTATCCCTTCTGTCTACATACGCCGTATCCATGAAGATAACTATTCAAAGATACAGTAAATCAAGTAAATTGGGAAAGCTATCACTGATTTATTGAGAAAGTAGCGCGCACTCTAAAGAATCCAGCCTAATACGTCGTATCGACCTTGCCAGATACGGCGTAATAGAGTCTTTTTCAGACATTATAAATAGAAGACTCAAAAACGAGTTTTCAGTGTGCAATATCATATTCTTTATACCATACTCACTAAAGATGAATTTTAGAAGAGAAGATCAGCCATCAAGGTCAAGCATTGATCACGAATCCATAGAAGACATCGTGTAATTTTTACTCTCTTAATCGTTCGATTTTTATTGTTTGATTATGCTTGTATAATTACAATGGTTGTGGGCTAATACCAAGGGTATTAGCCTCTTAATGATAAAGTCCATTGTTTGTTGTTTTAAAATGATGTTCTTAATTATCGTTGATGTTTAATTATGTTTATCACCTCATACTTGTTTATGTGTTTGAATATGACGACACTTTACATTTATAAATGGATCTGCGTGATACGGACTAAGTAAATCGTTGTTAATGGGATAGCTCTCCATATCGTGTTTCATATTACTGGACCAATAGGATCACAAATAAAGATTTGTCTTTGTCTTTGAATTATGAGCTTAGTTGGACCGGTAGGTGACCCGTTTATGTTTCAGCAATAATTCTTTTAATTAACTGATAAAGATTTGAATATTGGACTACCAATATATAAAACATCGTCAAACCATAAGTGGCTAAAGTCCCGTTGGGCTAGGGTTTTAACAGGATCACCACTGCTTTGATTCCCTAAGATAGATTATAATTAAACTAAAGGATGCTTTATGTGGATGTGTTAATTGTGACAGGATTAATCGTGTCTAGGTCTTAGGATGATGTCCCGCCTAAGTCTTAAGGAAGAATGTATGTTCTCATATAAGTAAATAATTGCGCTAAAAACAAACAAAACCACATTGTACCGGATTTAATTTGGCTAATAAAGTTTTCTATCATTTGGCTTGTACCGCTTTTCTATCTTCTAATCTTTTTCTTTTGTGTTTATTGTCTATTGAATTGATATTTATTTCCACCAAACTTGAGCCAGTCTCTCAGGCAGAAAACCCTTATATCATTAGACAACATACATATTATAGGTTTAACCAGTAAATAGACTAATTAAACTATAATAGTATATTAGGTTTAATGTTCCACTCTTAGTATTCTGACCCACTTATCTCTACCGCGAACTCCATCTTGTACCGCGGTACACTGATCGTTAAGTGTTGTTTTAGGTTTGTCGGCCTAAATATAATGTAAAAACTTGATAATAAAATGATTGACCCTATACGACAGCACATAACTACTTTATACATTCCATTTGCAATGTGGCAAATTTCTTCCAACCGTACCAAGATAGAAAATGACACAAGACTCCGGGATATAATGCTATACACTTTCAAGCTTACTAGAAACTAATAAATGGAATATCTACATAAGGTAAGGCTAAGGTGTAAAGGTGTAACGAAACAAATAGTTGGTGTTATTCCTAAAGGATTGGCTCTATGGTTTTTCTAGGGGTATCTTACTCTTAAGATGAGAGTAAACAAAGGGTTTATACGGGGGTTTAACTAACCAGTGTAGTTAGTTAATAAAACTAACTTATAATGGGCTTTTTGTGTAATCCTAGAATATACTAATTTAGAGAAGTTTCTCCATCTAAACCATAGTACTCATTATTGTGGTCTCGATAGATATACAGCCAAGTTCTAATTCTACAACACATCACCGGCATACTCATATTTGCTTGTATTTGGTAAACATTTGGTAAACGGTTAAGGCTATAATCCTTACTACTTATCTAAATAAGGCGTTATTGAGGTGGGTTAATGTATGAGAGTAATTTCACAAAAGTATGCTTGAAAAATATTAAATTTAAGCATAATTTAAGCATTTTAATGTGAAAAATAGGACAAGTATACTTTCTAACTCCCCATACCCCATACTTTGAATTATACAAACGACCTCGTTGTATAGATAAACATTAAATATATGATTTAAACAGATTTGTATGAGGAACTCCCCATGATATTTTGCTTGTAGATTATCCATGCATTGAGTTTGTAAGCAAATGATGCGGGTTTGAACTGCCGTCTTGGTGTTTCAAGACTCCAACACTTCTAGATTTCCATATTATAGATACTTCACCAACATCGTCTATTTCTTTTCAACGAGGTCATGTGCAAAATATAGGAAAAATATGCAAAATGCTATCGTGGGTATCTACGGGTAATTAAATAAGCTAAATAAACTATACAGGAAACCAATACGCCGTATCCATAAACTGGAATACGTTGTGTCGAGAAACCGGTAAAAAGTATCTAAATACGGGTCATTCTGTTGAATACGCCGTATCATGTGCGAATGAATTACTACCATATTGACGAACCTGGACTATAATGTTTTAAATGGGAATAAAGTCAGACCCCCCATCGATAAAAATAAATAACAATTCGGGTTGTCTCTCGGGAAGCACTTTTCTTTCACCTAGTCTTTAAGTTAGAGTTTTTCCTTTCAGATTTCTTCATTCGGTGCGTGTCACCTTCCATTCATTGTCCTTTTTTTGAAAAATTTCTTGGTAGATTTGAGACATACTTTCTTCGTTTCTTTCCCAAGTGTTATATTCACATCTTCTTACAGCAATGTATTCTTTGTTAGGTCTTAGTGAATATTTTATAGCTTCAAACCTCTCGAATTCGCATACCCATTTAATGGGTTGCTCATCATTCTTATTGTCTCATTTACGCTTTATTTGTCTTAGCTCATTCCCTTCTTTATTGTTACGTTCGTCATGGGCTTTGAAGAATGAATCAGTAGTAGTATTGAGGGGGTTTCCATAGTCATATTCCTTCCATTCTTTATTGCTTAAGATGTTGTTGTCCATTCATCTTTTATTCCAACTTCCATTCATCCAAGAGTGGAATAATACCTTTTTAATCCTTCCATCCACTTTCATATGGTTTTCGAATGACGAATTTCCTCGTGATATGAATTCAAGTGGATATATCCCCCAGTTATCCCCTTCGTCCAACATCTCATCTTCGCCATCGTGGGATTCAGGATAGAATTTACAAAAGAATTTTTCTACTAGCTCTTCCCAAGTGGTAATTTTTCCTTCCCCCTCATTTATCCACCATTGTCTTGCATAGCCGATGGGAGTCCACACCAGGAATTTTTATTAAATTAAGTAATTCAAGAACCTTAGCAATGTGGTCTACCACGTCTTCATCAAACATACCGTGGTATGCATTATTTTTTAATTCTATCAAAAATTCCTTACTGAGTTCAATATTTATATTGTCGTCGGTAATAGGCTCAGTAGGATTTGATTCAGCTTGAGCATTTTCCATGTATTTCTTTAAAATTGGTTTTGCCATAATTCTTGTAGTATCTTCTTCAATCAACTAGCTCTGATAATTATAATCTGTAACAAAGGTAAAAATATCAGCAGGATTTGCTCTGAAAAAAGATAAAAAAAATTAGGCACGGAAACCAAACATAAATTTTAAGGCTTCTGTTACTGTATCAGATGATCGTTCGTCGTTATTACAATGATATGAATACGCCGTATTAATCTTTTGAATGAATACGTTGTATTGGATAAGAAAGTTGGATACGCCGTATCGGGTTATCGACCAGAACAGTGTATTAGAGAAAACAATTAAACACGCAAACAATTAAACACGCAAATATACAAGCAAACAATTAAAGAGAAATATACATAATATACACTAATCTAAATTACACTAATCCTAAGGGTTAGATCTAATCTAATGTTAAAAACCAAAATATCAAATAAAAATCAAGATTAAATTTTCACTCCCCGGCAACGGCGCCAAAAACTTGATGTGTGGTGTTAATTTTATGATTTCAAGTTTTAAATTTATATTTTGCCGACTTAACCAAAAACAACACTTTAACGGGCAGTGTACCCTTTCAAAAATTTCTTTTTTTTTAATTTTTTATTTTTTTTTTTCTTTTTCTTTTTCTTTCTTAGGTGGGGATAGTTTCGTGGTAAGTAGGGTGTCGATCACTAAGTGCGAGAAACAATCTTTCAATTTATTAATATTTTGTTTATCTAAACTAAGTTAATTACTATTCTCGGATAATCTATGCTAATCTATGTTATCCTATATCTAATAGATATGGGGAGAGACTTGCATGGGTTTTGTGGTGACTAATCTACTTAAGACACTAAAAACACAAGCCAAGCAAATTAAACAGAAGATAAAAAGGAGTGGTTCTAGCCAAATATAAGAAAACTGTATTAACCAGTATTAATTCAATCAGAACGTTAGTTTGTTTATTTAGTGCAATGATTACTTATCTCGAGGAAGCATATCATTCTTAAGATTAAGGAGGTACTTCTTCCTTAAAACCTGACATGTTTAGAATTCTGTCACATTTAAAGGCATCCGCATTAAAAGCATCCCTTATTTAATGTTTATAATCTATCTTAGGGATTAAAAAGACTATGTGATCTTGTTAAACACCCTAGCTTCATATGAGACTTTATCCCACTTACTGCTTAAGGAAATTAATACTCTCGTAGTACCTAACAAGTCTTTACCAATTAATTGAGAATGTAACTCGTGGATCACCAAGATCACTGTGTCCAACTAAAGCTCATAATTTAAAGGCAAGATAGTCGTTTTTTGTGATTCCTTGTGGTCTAGATGTATAAATCGCACTTATAGGGGAGAGTTATCATAGCATCCTAGTTACTTGGTCCGTATCACTAGATCCAGTTGAATGATAGGTAGCAAGCACGTAAACAAGAATAAATTGATAAACATAAACAAGCAATCAACGATAAATTAAGCAATCGAGATAAACACACCAAACATTCAGATCTTCATAATAATGGCTAATTCCCGAAGGTATTAGCCTTCAAACGTCATAATCAATACAAGAGTAATAATTTAGCCAAGGTAAACTAACCGAGTTAACGATTGATACCAAAAACTAAACGATTACAAGAGTATAGGAGATTACAAGTTGTTTCCTATGAAATTGATCACGTTGCAAGACCTCTTCTGCTCTTCTTCTCTTCTAAAAATCGACTTTTGTAGTTTAGGCATCGAACATATAATTTAGCACCCTTAAAACTTGTTTTTTAGTTTTCTATTTATAAGGTCTGGAAAAAGGTCGATACGGCGTATCGAGAGTCTTCGATACGGCGTATTGGGGATTTCTTAGAGTAGGGACCACGTTTGATATCTTCCAGAATATTTTATTTCCATATGGCTTGAATACGGCGTATTGGTCTTTCTTGGATACGGCGTATTGGATCTTGTTTCCTTCGTGGTCTTTAGTGAAGTGTAGGCACAAATACGCCGTATCTTCCTTGATGGATACGGTGTATTGGTTGTCAGAAAAGTATCTTCAAATATCTTCGTTTAAGCTCCAAAATGCATTGTTAACTTTCACCAAGTACTCCATAATTACTGCAATTCTCAAATACAAACGATTAAGTATCAATTCTTTGCAATAATTATACAAAATGGGTTATTTATATGGGATAAATGATGCTATAAAAGTGACGTTATCTGATGTCATCAAATATCTCCCCACTTGAATCCTACTTGTCCTTAAGTAGCCTTTAGAAGTTTATGAAAATGTATCCCTAAGTATTTTTCTGGTTAAGCATTTATTTGATCGATTACAAGTACACAACCAAACACCTCACGAAATAAGAAGATGAAAAACTCAAATCACTCAACTAATCTATGTGGTAACTTGTAACTAATTTGCTTAATTGCTTAGCCGTGACGAGTATTCTATCATAGGCTTGGCAAGAATACACATCTCCACTACTAGAGCTAGGGAGTAACAAGTTTATAAAGATAAAATGGGGTTTTATTATAAGGCTTAGGGTTGATCATTCTACAATCTTTCACCAAAAGTACAATACCAACAAGGTAGCTGAAGCACACATACATGGCCGTAATGACGAAATAGACATGTATGTTCGATCGCATCCTCAGTCGAGTTTAACCAAGGGTTAGGATGAATAATTATATAGGGTAGAGATCTTCTAAGTTTCACCAATAGTAATAAACCAACAAGGCAGTTAAGACATGCATACATTGCCGTAACAACAAAATAGACATGCATGCTCGTACACATCCTCATTCGCGTAAAACCCATGGTTAATGATTAGGAAAGGGAATTAAATTGTTGTTAAACAAAAATTACAAAACAAATAGACTAGGTCCAAGATATAAGTTGCTAGACACTTTTTCCTGACCGTTACCATGATTAAGACACAACTATTTACAAACGTCTTGATCATAGATCAAAAACAACAACCTGAGTTGGCATTCCTGTAACGGTCAACTTCCCAATCATCCCATACTTTACATACTTTTACAAGACAAGTGGTGATATCTACCACTTTATATAATACTTTACATCATTGACTTATAGGACGCGTCAACAAATAATCGATCCTTCATATAATTCCTTCGGTCAAAGCTTTTGCGAAATGATTATCTCCAAACTTTCCTCCTCTTTTTTGTTGCGTTTTTCTAATTTTTTTTACTATACTATGAAACTCAGTGTAATTTCACCATCTTCACGATCATAATAGCTCCAGATAATTCCTTCGATAATTCTTCATTCTTCGGACGTATCAATAATTATGTTGGTAGTAAAAATACATGAGTTTTGACTACTTTATACATTCCCATTTGCAATGTGTAAATTTCTTCCCAACCGTACCAAAGATAAAAATTGACACAAGACTCGGGAAATACATACTTTACACTTTAAGCAACTAGCAACTGATAAATGGACTTAATCTAACAGGGTATGCTAAGGTGTAAAGGTGTAACAAAATAAACAGTTGGTGTAATTCCTAAAGGATTGGCTCTATTGGTTTTTCTAGGGGTATCCTACTCTTAAGATGAGAGTAAACAAAGGGTTTATGCGGGGGTTAACTAACCAGTGTAGTTAGTTAATAAAACAACATATAAAGGCTTTTTGGGTGTAATCCTAGAATTTTACCAATGTAAACAAGTTACTCCATCTAAATCCATAGTACTTATTATTGTGGTCTCGAATAGATATACCAAGCCAAGTTATAAAGTCTACAACATCACCGGCACACTCATATTTTGTGGAATTTAGGTAAACATTTGGAAACGGATAAGGTTAAATTCTCACAATATCTAATAAGGGTTGTTGTGTGCAGGTTATGTATCAAGTAATTTCACAAAAGTATGCTTGATTTTTTTTAAATTTAAGGATAATTTAAACATTTTATGTGAAAAATAGGACAAGTATACATTCTAATTCCCATCCCCCCACTTGAATTATACAACGTCCTCGTTGTATAGATAAAAAATTAAAAATGGGAATTAAAAATAATTAGAATGAGAAACTCCCCTGATATTTTGCTCGGTAGATTCTCCAAGTTGAGTTTAAAGCAAGGATGTGTATTGTAAATGCGTTTGTATTCCAACATGACTACAATCACACATAGGATTCCAGATGATAGATACTTTGCCAACTTCGTCGATTTCTTTGCAGCGAGGTCGTGTGCAAAATATAGGAAAAACATGCAAAATCCTATCTCAGGTATCTACGGTTAATTTAAATAAGCTAAATAAACTGTATAGGAGACCAATACGCCGTATCCATAAACTGGAATATGCCGTATCAAGAAACCTGTAAAAAGTATCTAAATACGGGTCAGTCTGTTGAATACGCCGTGTCATGTGCATGAATACGCCGTATTGACAGATCTGACAATAATATTTAAAGTGCATAGAAGTAAAGGACTGATAACGTCCAAACATTCAATACACCGTATGGTATGGAGCGGATACGCCGTATTGATGTATGGGAAGACAGACTCGATAAAAATAAATAACAATCCGGGTTGTCTCCCAGGAAGTACTTTTCTTTCAGCTAGTCTTTAAGTTAGACTTTTTCCTTTTTTCTTCTTTACTCCATCTCATGTACGCTTATGTTCCCGCGTGTGAGCCATTCTTCCATCTTCGCATCTCGGACATATTCGGGTCCTAAGTTCAAGACCCCCTTATAGAAACTCTTGAGCTTTTGGTACGAGTGCCAGATTCCTTTCATCATATCTTCCTTACTCACCTTTAGTAATGGCGGGATCTTGTTGCATTGTTCATTAGTGTGGTGTTTAAAGCTCGGATGTGACCGTACCATTTCGTAAGTAACTTCTTCATTACCAATGTGAATGGTAATCATTCCTTTGAACCGTTTTGCATTAATCCTAACTTCTCTTAAAAACGGTTCACCAAAAATAACATCGCGCATTCCTTCATCATGATAAGCATCCATATCTTCTAAAACTGCAAAATATTTTAAGATAGAAAAAGTTCCAACAAAGATAGGTATGTTCATTAAGGATCCAACTACATTGTTTCCCTTGTATTTCAATTTATCCTTCCTTATAGAATTATAAAACTTTTAGGACATCACATTTACGTACAAGATAGGGAAAAAAGTAACGTGTAAAAATTCAAAACCTATTATGAAAGAGAATTTTAAGTTGTGGGCACAATCCATACGGATCTTATTGTCGTGGTCGCAATCACTAGGATATTCAAAAATTTTGCTAACCATTCTAGCATCATTCCTATCTCTAAATTTCTCAATTACCTTACCTTCCTCAATGGTGGGCATTAAATCATCAACTTGATCTCTCCTAAGCTCTAATGGTACATTAAGATCGTTCAATTCTATGTAATCTCTCAAAGAAAGGGTTCTTTTTAATGGATTATTTCAACACCATGTCGTCTCCATTTAGCTTAGCTTTTAAATCAAGTTCCATTCTTTCTCTTAAGCTTAGCATGTATACCCTCTTAATTAAACTACTAGCAGGTTTAAAACTTTTAAAAATTATTTTCTCTTCCCCAACCCTTAAAGTAATCTTCCTTTTGAAAACATCAATTTTAGCATGGGCGGTAGACAAAAATGGTCTTCCGAGGATCAAGGGTACTTTGATATCCTCGGGCATATCAATAATTATAAAAATCTAAGGGGAAAACAAATTTACCTTTAACCTACTAGCTCGTTTTCATTTTTTTTTTTTTTTTTTAACAGCGATTCTTTGTTGGATATTTCACGGTCCTATCTGCTCATTCAACTGTCAACTTAGTGTGAGCTAATTTGCCTAAACCTAAGTTAAGGTAGGTCGAGAGAGGCATGACACTTATGCTAGCTCCTAAGTCAGCAAGGGCATTATTAAAGCAAACATTATTAATATAGCAAGGTAAAGTGAAACTCCCTGGGTCTTTCTCCTTTTGGGGTATGGATTTATCGATATGTGAAGCTCCATATGAGTAAGCTTCCAAAATTATGGTCCATATGATCCCTTCTTTTCTTCATAATAGCAATCATTCAAACGACATGGAAACGGGATTGTCGTTTGTTTTGTCTTGTACATTAGTGTACTATTCTGTCCAGTGGATACGGCGTACTGGTATGATCTAATACGGCGTATCGAGCTTGTATCAGCTTTAACAATAGTCGAGATCGACTTGACATGGTCTCTTGGGTTAGTTTTAGTGGAGCACGGTAAACTTCCAAATCCTCTTTCCTGTAGGACCTTGCTCATTTTCCCGATTTGGATCTCCAAAGTTTTAATTGATGCTCCTTGGTTCCTTATGGCAGCATCCATTAAAGCTCGAATCTCTTTGATCAAATTGGAGTTCTCCTCATGTCTTTTTTCTGATTCCCCCATAAATTTGCTTAGGATTTCTTCCATAGATTGCCTTCGTTCTTGGTACGAAGGGTTTGCATTGTTCCTTTGGTAGAATCCCAAAGCAGTTGCTCTATATGCCCCTCCTTGAAAAAGGTGCACCAAATTGAGTGTAGTAAGCTTCTTCGAGTGTTTTCCCTTCTTCTTTGAGTGGGCAATCTTTGGTGTAGTGGGGACCTTTACATTGTTCACATCCTACTTGAGCAGCATAAACTTTTTCATTCACTTTCTTGATTTCTCTTCCAAGATTGTTAAGTTGTGCTTGTATGGCTGCTAATCCGTCATAAGTTTCAATACTTTTGGTCCTAGATGTTCCATTGTGCCATTTTTGAGAGTATTCAGCCATTTCTTGGATGGCTACCTTAGCATTAGCAATAGTCTTTGATGATATGGCTCCTCTTGAATCAAGAATTTATCTAGTTGGAACATCCAATCCATTATAGAACAAGACTACCTCCTGCATTTATGTTAAATAGTGTTGAGGACACTTCATTAAGAGTTCTTTAAATCGCTCCCAAGCTTGATAGAGGTTTTCATCTGGTTCTTGCTGAAAGTTATTGATCTCCTTCATTTTCTTTGCATTACGAGCAGGTGGGCAATATTTGCTTAGAAACTTTGTCTTCAGATCTTTCCAAGTTGTAATCGAACCAGATGGTTTGTTTTTTAGCCAATGACTTACGGCTCCGGTTAAGGACATAGGGAAGCCTATAAGCATCACTTGGTCTATAGTAATATTAGGGATGTGGAATAAATCTACGATCTCAAGAGCTTTCTTAATATGTTTATTTGCATCTTCATGATCCAAACCGCTGAAAGTGTTGGTACTTAGTTCCTTGATAAATTAGCCTTTTAGTTTAAAATTATCCCTATCCTCGATCTTAGGCCTAGCAACTCCTGATCCATAGTCGGCTTGAGTTTTGCTCATGTATTGTTCTATAGTTTCTGCCATTGTTTCTGCAACTTCTTCCTTCAAATATTCTTCTTGGTTAGAAAATAGATCGAAATCAGGCGATCTTAATTCGTCAAGACTTAGTGTCTTGAAGTGCTGCCTAGATGATTGAAATTCTTGTTTCGGATCCTTGAAAGGTGTAAATATGTTGGGATTAAAAGCCTTCTTAATGCTGTTAGTATTACTGCTGCTTTTATTGATGTTAATGCCGCTCAGGCAAATTTAGTACTGTTGGAGAATTTCAATGAAAATTATTCTAAGTGTTTAAGACTGCTAGTGAAGTTACAACTGCCAGTACAAAGTTACTACTGCTAGAGGAAGTTACCACTGCTAGTGGAAGTTAAGACTGCTTAGAGACTTAGAAGAAAAACTGCTAAGTAGTTACTACTGCTAGTATAAAGTTACTACTGTTAGTACAAAGTTAATGATGCTGAAGGAGTTAATGCTGCTAGTGAAGAAGTTAGTACTGCTGAGTTAGTTAATATTGCTTATGTGATTTATATGAGTTATTTGTGCAAAAAATGAAATGGGCTTGGTTATATGGTTTGCCGGATATGGGCTTGGAGTTGTGTTTTGTTATAAAGAAAGTAACAAGTGTTAACTTTTATAAATAAAAGTTAACGACCGTTAGGGCTTTTAAGGATTATTTTTGTGAATTGGTTTATAAATGAGGGATTGGTTTTGAAACTTTGGGATTTTGTCCTTTGTGATGTTGACTTTTGCTGACCAAGTTGACTGAAAGTTGACTTTTTGACCTTTTTGTAGAAAACTTCCGGCTCTTTGTGTGCTCTTCCATTCTTGTGTTCGTGTTTGTCCGCTTTTGACTATTTTCTTATGATTTTTGCTTTATCCGTACCTACACAATAAGAAAGACAAAACAAGCAATATACAAGCCTTTAATGCATAGTTTTGGTCTTTATTAGGTCTATTTTGATATAAAATGGATATGTGTATTCATACATATCAATGACATCGAAGACATGCTTTTCCTTGTTGTTCAGAATCGGCTTACAAATCTCTCTGGCGATGACATTTCCGACTTCGCAATAGCATTAAGAATGTTCACCAGAAGCTTAGTTATTCAGAAGCAAGTCAAAGATCTTCAACTCGGAGTCGAAAGTTACCAAAAGAAGATCAACATCACCAAGCCAAAAACTACCAAATCCGGCATCAGCAAAAAAGTCCCGTACACTTCATACCAAGACCCTCAAGGATTCATTTATGTCGACAACAATGGGAGAAACAGGTTGATGCGATCAGATAAACTCTTCAAGTTTAGTGATAGGACATTAACTAGGCTTTGAACTTCGTTGGATGACATAACAAAGAATATCTGAATAGAGTACCTGCCAAAGAAAAGATGGAGTACATTGGAGAAGAAAAGATCTTATGTCATAATCAAGGAGATTGACAAGCAGTTGAAAGAAAGAAGGTTGATGAGGAGTCTCAAAAAGTTTGTTGGTGGAAGGCACTACAGAACTGACCTCCGGCTACTTCAACGAACTATATGACTTTGTCATATTGTGTTCGTCATCATAAGGTCATTTCATATATTTTATAACCTTGTGAATATGTATATATGTAGTGTAGACTTAAAAGTAGGCATATATAGTGTTTGAATATGAATTTTTAAGAATTTCTTAGTAAATTCAAAAAATAACAGCGTTAACGAATGATACCAAAAACTGAACGATTACAGAAGTATAAGAAATTACATGTTGTCTCCTATGGAATTAATTGCGATGCTCGACCTCTTCTGCTCTTTTTCTCCCCTAAAAAGTAACTTTTATGGTTTAGGTATCGAGAATATAATTTAGCACACTTAAAACTCATTTTTGTGTTTTTTATTTATAGGGTCTGGAATATGGTCGATGCGGCATCCAAAGTCATGGGATACGGCGTAACAAGGGATTTCTTAGAGTAGAGGGACCCAGCGTTTGATATCTCCAAATATTTTATTTTTTCCATATAGCTTGAATACGACCTATTGCCTTCTTCTAGATACGGCGTATTGGATCTTGTTTCCTTCGTGGTCTTTGGTGAGTGCAGGCACAGATACGCCCTTTCTTCCATGATGGCTACTACCGTATTGTTTGTCGGAACAGTAAACCAATAAACTACTTCTTTTAAGCCCAGAATGAGTGCCTTTTAGTTGACTTTCACCAAGTACTCTATAATTACTGCAATTCCTAAATACAAACGATTAAGTAACAATTCTTTGCAATAATTATACAAAATAGGTTAATTACATGGGATAAATGATGATATAAAATAGACATTATTTGATGTCATTAGTTATACCTGAATACTGTGTTACATTGATTTTTGTTCATAAATTGGCAAAAGAAAATAAGGTTATTGTTGCCTTTGATGAGAATAGATGTTATTTTTTGAATCAGGATTTGAATCTGAAAAATGTTCTGGGGATTGGTGACCAGTGTGAAGGGTTATACTACTATAATGATCAAGGTATTAAAAGTAATAATAGTTCTCTCAGATACCAATGTTTGTTGTCTCAGCATGATTGGCATTGCAGGCTTGGTCATCCTACAGAGCCTATTTTGAATGTCTTAAAAGGTTCTTTACAAATTGTTAATAAGGAAAATAATGTTTGTTGTGAAATTTGTCAAAAGGCTAAACATACTAGAGAACCTTTTCCTTTAAGTGATCATACTTCTAAAATTTTAGGTGATCTTGTGCATTTAGACTTATGGGGACCTTATAAGTTTACTAGTTCTAATGGGTTTAGATATTTTTTTACTGTTGTGGATGACTACACTAGAGCTGCTTGGGTATATTTGATTAAATCAAAAGATGAGGTTTCATACTTTATAATTGTTTTCTATAATTTGATTGAAAACCAATTTAAAAGGAAAATTAAAGTTTTTAGAAGTGATAATGGTACTGAATTTGTTAATCAAACTATTGACAAACTATGTTCTGGTAAAGGAATTATTCATCAAACTTCTTGTGTGTATACTCCACAACAAAATAGGATTGCTGAGAGAAAACATATGCATCTTTTGAATGTTGCTAGATCCTTTATGTTTCAGGGGGAATTCCTTTAAAGATGTGGACTGAATGTATTCTAACTACTACTAATCTTATTAACAGACTCCCTTTTTTGTGCTAAATGGAAAGTCTCCATATGAAATGATATATAAAAATGTCATGCTCTCTCTCACTTAAGGGTGTTTGGATGTTTATGCTTTGCTACTATTGTCAACAATAATGACAATTTCAGTAGTAGGTCTGAAAAATGTATTATGATAGGATATTCTAATTTTAAAAACGGATATAAGTTATATAGTCTTGATACCATAGTTTTTATTTTTCAAGAGATCGATGTTAAATTTTTTGAGAATATTTTTCCTTTTAAGGATTCTGTTTTTGAGAAAAATGATTTTACTAATGATTTTCAAGATGTTAACCATATAAACTTTTTGATATTGAATATCCTGAGATACCCAATGATGATGAGAGAGTAGATAAACCCAAGAGCAAGAATGCGGAACCTCGAGTTAAACCATGAAAAGAAACTTTGACACGCAAAAGTTGTTATAACATACTAGAATGAATTAAACATACACACGACACATGATCTGCTCCCGAACTATTCGTATATATTGAGAACAACAGAAAAGAATAAAGGTACAAAGACCCCTCCCCCTCACCTCTTTGTTGTAGAGATAAGGGGGGAAGAAACCAACCCTAAAAAGGTTGAAACCCTAGCTGCTGCTACAAGGAAGAAAACAACCAGTCGACTTCTTCTTTTTAATGCCCTAGACAGAGTTACACATGCATCCATGTATATATACTGTATGGTAACCGACTATTGAATCCTATTTGGGCTAAACTTGGGCTAAAGTTTCACTAAACACCCTATACTATTAAACTAAAAAGGAATAACTAACATATAAAAATTTCCACCTTATTGATCATATAACCTTCTCCGAATACTCAACCAACTTCACCAATGTTGGAAACCTAGACTAGGGATAGCCTTTGACAGGACCTTTATAATACCCCTACTACTTTAGCTTGAATCCTGACTCTATTGCTATCCCCTTTAGCCAAATATCCTCTTATTTTGCAGCCTCCCGTACTACTGTCAAGTTGCCGCTTCAGTTTGTTGAACAAAGCTACATGTTTGTACATACGCTTTCCAGCTTTTTGCACATCCTTGTATCATAAACCCGTACATTGTGATTGATCTACCCATGGCATAGTCAGAATCCACAAAACATGTACGTTTGTCTGTAATCCATGATCAAACCCATCCAACATACCTACATCTGTCGATGCTATGTTAGGTCTCATGCAACCATATGATACTCATGGTTTCTAAACCGCATATAAACAATGATCCACTTACCATTCTTTTCCACATCACAGTCCCCTGATAGATTACCCTCCAACGGCATTATGGAGTGTCTCTCCAACAAAGTTTATACCAACTTTTTGTTGTAAAACCTAGACTGTGACACCCTCAGAGTATTACCACTTTAATCCCTGATGATCTTCATACCAAGTATATTTCCCTTTGCTTTATCCAACAAACCTTTGGTAGCCCAGATCTCAGCCTTGCATCCACAAGAAAAACCATATCATCTATATAGAGAAATAGATGTATGAACATACCTGGTGTATACTTCCCAGTAATAGCCATCGCCGTCGTCACTTTCACTGCATTTCTTGCAAACCGATGTTGAGACACGATACACATCTGACCGAAAAGAACATCCATATCAATCTTTAATCTAGACTTCCACTTGAAAATCACCTCACAAACAACGTATCATTAAAAGTCAATGACTCATGTGCATATATCTTCTCCACCGCAGCAACTGCAAAAGTAGCCTCATTACTGTCTTCTCTATACCCGAATAGTTCGCGTGATGAGTGTTGCTCCCTATCACGTGCTGAATGATAGTCTATTAAATCTTGAGTTTGTGTTTCATGTGAACCAGCTACATGATCGACATTCACATGAGCTTCCACCTCAAATGTATGATCCTCCTGCGGTTCCACCTCAAACTCAACTCCTTGCAACACATGCACTGAACTCGTATCTACACCATAACCAATGAAAGTTTTCTTGTATTCCCCACTCTCATTGAAACCCATATTCCTGTAAAGCACTACCTTTGAAGTAACGTCATCTAACCTCCAAAGCTTATCACCCACTTTACTTTCGTGGTATCCTAGGAATATGCACTTGACCTTAATCGGTTCAAGCATCCCTTGCTTAATACTAGCAAGCCAACCAAAAAACTCTAACATATCTATATGCTTCTTGAATCTAATCACTGATGATGGTGACCTATTCACTAGATATGTAGACCTGGTTGTATCCTCTGCCTAAAAAACCTTGGACAGACCAGACTGAATCAGAAAACAACGTACCTTAGCAAAGAGTGTCACGTTTATCTCATCAACCAACCCATTCTGCTACTGTATCCCTGTAACACCCAAATGTTTGGCGACCCCACTCTTCATACATTGTTGTGTAGACCTCTGATAACAAGAATCAAGAACATTACCCGTCTTGATCTTTCACCCAGTCTGACATTCCTTTTCTTGCTCCTTTACCAAGCAGTCCGTGTTTGTCTTCTCTTTAGGTTGCTTGTCCTCCAACCATCTTTGAGCCACTGCAGTATCATCGTTACTAACCTGAAAAACCTCAGCTTCACGATCCCCATGAGCTCCCTGCAGTTCCACCTCAAACGAAACACGTTTTTCATCATGTACTTCATGGATTCCTGTTTCAACACCAGGACCAAGTTGTTTGAACCCAACTTTAAACCTCCATGCTTTTGTACAATATTCCCATCGAGCTTTTCGATGTTTAACCTAGTATTCATACTAGCCATTCTTTTAACCCTTTGCTAACCGTTTAACCTTTTGTGAATTTACCTACACAAAACACGATCTAGCAAAGTAACCTGTTTGTAAACAACCCTTGCTTATCGATATAACCCTAAGAATAAACCTTCTTAGATATCGATTAAACCAAGAAACCCTTCAAAAAACAAAACCCTTTCTTAATCAAATATCGATTAAACCTTAAAAAATTAGACCATCTAATTAAATCGACAACCCTTG
This sequence comes from Tanacetum coccineum, assembly GCA_026074375.1. Classification (NCBI taxonomy): domain Eukaryota; kingdom Viridiplantae; phylum Streptophyta; class Magnoliopsida; order Asterales; family Asteraceae; genus Tanacetum; species Tanacetum coccineum. The sequence goes on from BQNB010018352.1 coordinate 42,341, forward strand.
ATTCAAGAAAGTACCCGACGCTTTTTGAAGTAACCCTTGTCGTACTTTTACTTTTGCAAAGTAATTTCTTGTAACCTAAGAAACCTTGCAACCTCGACAAGTCTTGGACTTATTCTTCGACCCTTTGTTTATTCTGATAACCTTGTGATATAAACCTCACAACACCGAATCAAACAAAGTACCTTGTGCATATTGAAAGCTAACCTCCCTTAAGTCTTCTACACCTTGTCACAAACTCAGACAATCGAAGAACTTAAGAACCCTTTACTGTCAACGTCAAACCTGCTATAACCTTGTCGTTTGCAAACCTAAACACCAAGAACTTTGTTGTCGCGAACCTTGTAGCCCAAGTAGAAGATACCCTCCTGCTCCTACCATAAAACCGAAACAAAGACCTCTTTTTGATCGATCTTAGTTAACCAGAGAACCCGCGAACCTGGGCTCTGATACCACTTGTTGGGATTTGATCACCAACGACCCTGATTACTAGAGCGGAACTTTAAAACAAGAAGGCAAAACACACACAGCAGCACCTAGTTATGTCGACAGAAAAGAACACGCACAAGGTATTTCCCTAACCAAACATTGATTAGTATTTGAAAGAATGAAGTACATTGTTCCTCCCTACCTCACCTCCTTTTATAGAGATGAGGGGGAGGTAGTAGAATCAAACTTGGACTCTATGACGGCTAAGAATACAAAGTCAAATTGGACTCTATGACGGCTAAGAATACAAAGTCAAATTGAACTCTATGACTTAGGACTTCTAATCCAATTTGGCTTTTACTTTAACCCCTAGACAATAAGCTAATGATAAAGACTAAACATAACAATTTCCACCTTAGGCTTTATATTAGCCTATACCAACACTCAGTAACTCCAAGCAGTGTTGTAACTTGTGTCCAGGTACCACCTTCGTCAAGGCATCCGCAGCATTGTGTTCAGTACCCACCTTCAGAACTTCAACCGTCTTTGCTTCCAAGACCTCTCTGATAAAGTGATAGCGCACATTGATGTGCTTAGTCCTTTCATGAAAAACATGATTCCGCGATAAGTGAATCGCGCCCTGATTATCACAATTAACTGCCACAGAGTTAAGCTCCACGCCTAACTCTTCCAAGAGTCCCCTTAGTCAAATAGCTTCCTTCACAGCCTTCGTAAGGGCCATATACTCCGACTCTGTAGTAGAAAGAGCCACCACGTGTTGTAGCGTTGCCTTCCAGCTTATAACACATCCCTGTACTAAAAATGCATAACCAGTGATAGACCTACCTTTATTTGGATCCTTAGCGTAGTCGCATACGCTATGTCTGACCTCATGCATGACATCAAGTACATTAAACTCCCAACCGCATTTGCATACGACACCTTACTCATCCTTTCAACATCACAATCCCTAACCGGGCAATCCTTCAATGACAGCTTGAAGTGCCCACCCAATGGCATCTGAACCGATTTCCCAATGTCTATTCTAAAATTATTTAGAATCTTAGAAATGTACCCGGATTGTGACACCCTCAAAATCTTACGACTTCGATCCTTGATGATCTCCATACCAAGAATTTTCTTTGCTTCCCCGAGCTCCTTCAAGTTGAACTCCCCTTTTAAGCAAAGTTTTGGTAAACCCAATCTCAGCCTTGCTTTCGCAAGAAAATACTATACCATCTATATAGAGAAATAGATGTATGAACATACCTGGTGTATATTCCCAGTAATAGTCGTTTCTGTTGTCACTACTTTTCCTGCAACCGTTGCTGAGCACATATGCATCTAACTAAGCATCTATTTATTCTTTCAATCCAGCCTTCCACTTGGAAATCACCTCACAAGCAACTGTATTATTGAAAGTCAATGACTCATATGCATAAATCTTATCTTATTTTAAATAGTGGCAACAAACTAAAAGCTAACATCATTACTGTTCTCTATCTTATTAACTATTAGTTCCCATGCTAAGTGCTGCTCCCTATCATGTGCTGAATGATAGTATATCAAATCCTGAGTTTGTACTTCATGTGACCCATATTTTTTTTTACATAATCGTCATTCCTATGAGGTTCCACCTCAAATGTTTTGATCTCTTGATGGTTACACTTCAAACTCAACTCCTTGCATACACCCCATGCATTAAACCGTAATTACACCAGAATCAATGAAAGTTTTCTTGTATTCCCCACTCTCATTGAAACTATTTTTCCTGTAATGCATACCTTTTGAAATAACATCACCTAAACTCCCAAAGCTTTATTTACCCAATTATTTTTGTGGTGATCCCCTGGTATACGCCACTTTGGTCCTTAAACCGGTTCAAGCATCCCTTGACTTAATCCTAGCAAGCCCAACCAAAAAAACGCGCACATTATTATAGGCTTCTTGAATCCAATCACTGATGATGGTGACCTATTCACTAGATATGTAGACCTGGTTGTATCCCCTGCCTAAAAAACCTTAGACAGACCAGACTGAATCAGAAAACAATGTACCTTAGCAAAGAGTGTCACGTTTATCTCATCAACCAACCCATTCTGCTAATATATCCCTGTAACACCCAAATGTTTGGTGACCCTACTCTTCATACATTGTTGTGTAGACCTTTGATGACAAGAATCAAGGGCATTACCCGTCTTGATCTTCCACCCAGTATGACATTCCATTTCTTTCTCATTTACCAAGCAGTCCGTGTTTGTCTTCTCTTCAGGTTGCTTGTCCTTCAATCTTCTTTGAGCCACTGCAGTATCATCGTTACTAACCTGAAAAACCTCAGCTTCACGATCCTTATGAGCTCCCTGCAGTTCCACCTCAAACCAAACACGTCTTTCATTATGTACATCATGGATTCTTGTTTCAACACCAGGACCAAGTTGTTTGAACCCAACTTTTAATTGAACCTCCATGCTTTTGTATAATATTCCCATCGAGCTTTTCGATGTTTAACCTAGTATTATTACTAGCACATTCTTGTAAAAAATAAAACCCCTTCGCTAACCGCTTTAACCTTGTGGCGAATGTACCTAACAAAACCGATCTAGCAAAGTAAGATGTTTGTATAAAACCTGCTTATCGATATAAACCCAAAGGAATAAACTTCTTAGATATCGATCAAACCAAGAAACCATTCAAAAAACAAAACCCCTTCTCAATCAAATATCGATTATTAAACCTGAATTATTAGACCATCTAATTAAATGACTACCCAGTTGATTTCAAGAAAGTACATGTCGCTTTTTGATAGTAACCATTGTCGTACTTTTACTGTTGCAAAACAATTTCTTGTAACCTATGAAACCTTGCTAACCTCGACAAGTACTTGGACTTTATTCTTCCGACCCTTGGTTTATTCTGATAACCGGGTGATATAAACCTCACTACACGATCAAACAAAGTACCTTGGTGCATATTGAAAGTAACCTCCTTTAAGTCTTACTTACACCTTGTCAAAACCCCAGGACAATAGAGAACTTAAGATCACTTTACGTCGACATCAAACGTGCTATAACCTTGACGTTTACAAAACTAAACGCCAAGAACTTTGTCTGTCGCGAACTTTGTAGCACAAGTAGAAGATAACCTCCTCTTCCTAACATAAAACCAAACAACAGACCTCTTTTTGTCGATCTTATTTATCCTGAGAGCCGCGAACCTGGGGGGGGCGTCTGATACCACTTGTTGGTTATTTGATCAACTAACGACTCCTGATTACTAGAGCGGACTTTAAAAACAAGAAGGCGAAAACACACAAACAGCACCTAGTTATGTTGAACAAGAAAAGTAAAGCACAAGGGTTTTTCCCTAACCAAACATTGAATTAGCTATTTGAAAGATGATAGGACATTGTTCCTCACCCTCACTCCTTTGATCAGAGATGCATGGGGGAGGTAGTAGAATCAAACTTGGACTCTATGACGGCTAAGAATACAAAGTCAAATTGGACTCTATGACGGCTAAGAATACAAAGTCAAATTGAAATCTATGACTTAGGACTTCTAATCCAATTTGGCTTTTACTTTAACCCCTAGACAATAAGCTAATGATAAAGACTAAACATAACACAAAAAGCAACATTATCCACTGTATTACATGTATTACAACACAGCATTATAAATATATGGAAATATACTAAACCTTGAGATGACACGTTTATTTCACTAACAATCAGATCAGCAGCATTATCTACGATATCAAAACACGCTATTAACATAGCATAGAATATGGACAACTGAAAAACCTTCGGACGCCAAGTTTGTTTCACTAATATAGTAACAAATAATCACATAAGCAACATTATCAACTGTATCAAAACACAAAATCATATTAATATATACCGATATTAAATCTTCACGCAACGAATTTATTTCACTTACAAATGACATAAAAAACATTACCAAAATTAAACTGCATCATAACAAAATATCATAAAATATGGACCGATTTCAAACCTTCACACGAGCTTACTTCATTTACTTATCAATATCACATATGCAACATTCTCTACTATATCATAACAAAACATTATAAAAATACGGAAAATAACAAACCTTCAAACGACGAACCTCCTGAAACCAAAAAGTTTGAAGACTACTAAACGTTTCAGGTTTATCACAAGCATACGTTAACCCTACCACATCCGCTCGCTTTAACTCCTCCTCTAGCTTAGCTTTACCTTCTAAACTACACATTAAACAAATAAATATATAAATACTCCCTACGCCCACCACACAAAAACACAACAGTTGAAAACATAATTATTATCGTTCATCTTACTTAAAACCTATTTACAATTACTAGCAGAATGACAGTTATACACATGACTAATTAATTAAACAAACACAAAACTAAAACCTGTGAATCAATAATAGTATATAAACTATTAAAATACAGCTTAAGGTTAGCATATTAACAGTTTACAGAACTTTACAGGCAACTAATTAATTAAACAAACACATAACTAAAACCTATAGATGAATAATAACATAATAAAGTATTACGACCAGCTTACTTTTAGCATACTAACAGTTTCAAAGCCCTAATTAATTGCACAAACACATATCTAAGACCTACTAGTATTACAGTACAACTTGCTTTTAGCAAAATGACAGTTTTACAGTCTCGCTAATTAATTAAACAGACACATAAAACCTAATCATTAATAAAGAAATATGACCGTTGCAAATAATAAACAAACGAATTACATTATAACTTACTTTTGGCACAGTTTTACGTTCAACTAAGCAAACACACAACCAAAACCTATAAATCATAATTGATGTAGTCTAACAAAACGAGATAACACAAATCGACCCTGTTGATTCACACGAATACCGATTATTAGGATAAATTTTGCAAAACGGCCAAAATTGGACTTTTTATATTTCTTGAACAAACTATAGAAAAACAGGAAAATTCTAGTTAATACTGCTAGAGCTAGCGGTACTAACAAAGTTAGTACTGCTAGGCATGATTTTAACAGACAGGCAGTACTAACTAATGCTGCTATGAAAGTTAATACTGTTAAGCCTGTGTGGATTAGAGTTAGGACCAGCAAATTGTTTTTTTTCTAAAACTTTCAATTCACCATTTTCAAGGTCTTTTATTAACACAAACAACACAATTAGAAATATTTCTTCTATCAAAAGGTTAATACTGTGGAGGTAAAGCATCAGTTTAGTGATGTTTGGGGGAAAAAGGAAACTGCTGTTAAATCCTCAGCAGGTTGTAATGAGACCAAAAAGGACATTACTGGCAAATTTCTCAAAAATACTATTAGTGGATCAAGTCTTAGAAATTGTTGCACTTTCAACTGAGTCCACTGGCAGACTCAAGCATTAACAGGCTTGGGTCCATAAGAGATTCTAATTCTTTTATTTGAGGTTGCAGGAATTATCCACACAGAGCTTTAAAGCACAAAGGGAATATGGATGTTCCTAAGGATTCATGACTAGAAAGAAACAAGGCGATACCTTGCTGCATAGCAAGACTTTAATGGTAGCCCTGTTGCTTTTGGAGGAAGTAAAGGTTACATAACTGGTAAAGGTAAATAAAAACAGTAAAATGTTAGATTTTGAAGGATGTGTTGCTTTGTGAAAGAGACTTCAGCATTTACAATCATCTTTCTGTGTCACAGATATGTGATAAGAAGAAACAAAGTTCTTTTCACTTACTCTGAATGTCTTGTTTTGTCTCCTGAATTTAAGTTACATGATGAAAATCAAAGTATTACTTAGAATCCCTAGACAAACACAATATGTACTGTTTCAATTTAGAGAACATTTTCCTTTAGGGGGGTTAGCTTGTTTAATTGCAAAGGCCTCAATTGATGTATCTAACAAATGGAATAGGAGGTTTGGTCATGTTTAACTTTAAAAACTTAAAAATACTTGTGAAGAGGAAACCTTGTATGAGTTTTACCTTCAACTGATTTTTTTAAAATGATCACACTTGGTTGCTTGTCAGAAAGAAAAGCAACACAAGGCCTCCTATAAGGTCAAATCTGTCCAGCTCTATTAGTCACTCCTTACAGCTTCTTACTATGGATTTGTTTGGACCTTCATCGTAGGAAGATTAACCAAGTCTATACGCATGGTTATCACTGATGAATTTTAGCAGGTTTAGTTGGGTATTCTTCTTATGATCTAAGGTTGAGAAACTAGTGGAATCCTTAAGGACTTTATAAGACAAATAGAGAACCAATTAAATCAAAAGGTTAAAACAATTAGATTTGATAATGGTACAGAATTTAAGAACATGGATTTTATTGAATTATGTGGGTCAAAAGGGATCAAGAGGGAATACATTAATGCCAGAACTCTACAACAAAATGGAGTTGCTGAAAGAAAGAACACGGACCATTATGACGGCGGTAGGACTATGCTAGCAGATTCATTTTTACCTAACACTTTTTGGGCTGAAGCAGTTAGTACTGCTTGTTATGTTCTTAATAGGGTATTAGTGATCCAAGCCTCATAATAAGACACCTTATGAACTTGTAACTGGTAAAATACCAATCCATAAGCTACATAGACCTTTTGGGTGAATGTGTCCATCTTAAATACCATTGACCATCTGGGCAAGGTTTGATGGGAAATCAGGATTATATTATTATGTTACTTAATCATTCGTCTTTCCATTCTCTATTTTAGGTTTTTCATTTTATTTTTCTTTTCCTATATTTTGATTATCTTCCTCATTAAGTTGTTCCATGAGGGTTTCTGTTGGGTATCTTCTCTACAAAGCAAGGCTTTTAGGGTATACATTTAGAAACCAAGAAGTTGAGGAAAACACAGACATAACTTTTTAGAAATAAACCAAATGTTGCAGGGAAAAGGACCAACTTTGGCTGTTTGATTTGGATTTATTTAACTGATTCAATGAATTATCAACCTGTGAGATCATAGAATCAAGCTAACAAACATGCAGGTCCACAAGAAGCTAATCATAATGCAGGTACATAAGATAATATTGATGCAGGTGATTCTAAAGAAGAAGATTGAATCCTGCCAAACAAGACTTCTTTGTGCTGACCATATGGTCTTCTTATTCTTCAACAGTCAACGAGCATCAACAGAAACTCAATAATCATAATAGTAGTAATAAGAGGTATCCAATATATTCGAAATCGTTAGGCAGAAAGGAACTTGCTGACTACGCAACTAAGCCCAATAAAATCGCACATTAGTTAAGAGAAGAATCCCCTAACTATACAACTATCCTTATCATGAACGCACATATCACAACATCTTACACTACCACCTTACAAACAAACACCGATCAATGCAATCATGGTCACAAGTCTACGTGTGTGATGCCTTTATAATTATGTTGGCCACCCATAATTATAAGTGCATCCTTTTACACGTGTACTTACTTCCAAGACTACACATCTCAATGATAACGCACAAATATCTACATATATCACATAGCAATCTTACACGACCCCAATATAACACAAACACGATGCTCCATCAAAACAATATTTATTTATATAAAGATAAAAATAAAAAACGACAGAAAGAAAAGAAAGGTCAAGTGCCCAAAGATATGTAATATCTGAAAGAAATCATCGATAGCAACGTGTCAGAGTAAAAGACGAAATAAACTTATGCTGGGCCTCGCTTGGGTTTGACTTCACTTTCGCAAGAGTGACCCGACTCTGCGGGTTCAGGCCTGCTACGAGCATCCGACAGGAGATTTGAGCTGGCCTCCTTCTACGACTCTTCTAACTACCCTTATTCCTTTGGTTCCTCGAGAGGATCCTCCTCAATTGGCTCATGTTCTGAATCTTCTAATATCGAGTAGCTCGTAGGTCGAAATAAAACTCAAAGAAAAGAAAGAAAAAGGCTAACTGAGGAGGAAGCAACTAAGACTGCACTCTCTAATGAATATGACTTTATTCAAGCAAGAATTGAAGCTGACAGACTTCTAGCTGAAAGAGTACAAGAAGCAGAGAGAGAACAGTTCACAGTGGAAGAGAGAGCAAAATTTCTTCATGATACTATAGCTACTCAAAGAAGAATCCTTGCTCAACAAAGAACTGAAGCTATTAGAAACAAACCTCCAACAAAGAATCAGTTTAGGAATCAAATGATGACTTATTTGAAACATGTTGGAAACAAGAAGCATGCTGATTTGAAGACCAAAAGCTTTGATGAAATAAAGGCTTTGTATGAAAAAGTAAAGAGGTTTGATGATAGTTTTATTACTATTGGTTCTACTGAAGATGAAAGAAAGATTAAGGAAATGAATGAAGGAGCTAGTGATCCTGACAAGAAGAAGAAGTTTGTCAAGGAAGATGTCTCAACTAAGGTACCTGCAAAGCAAGATGAAGCAAAGCAGGGTACAAAGAAGAGAAAAGGTGGTCATATGAAGATGCTTGCTAGGAAAAGGAAAAGACCACAACCAGATGTTGATAGTGATGATGAACACAGAAAGTGTCTAAAGATTGTTACATTTGAAGGTACCATAGATAGTGAAATAATGGAGAGAAAATCTGTCATTGCTAGGTTGAACAAGGTATCATCACCAGATGGAGACTATCTTGTTATCTACAGAGCCAATGGGAACTTCAGGGCATTCAACTATCTATTGGAGGTACTTCATATCTTTGACAGGCAAGATTTATTTCACTTGTATGACTTGGTGATGAAGCAGTACTCAGAAGTCACACTGGAAGGAATTGAGTTGATTCTTTAGGGAGATTTGAAGATAATGATGGAATCCTCAACAGAAGAAAATGATCAAAGTGACTTCTGGAATAATCAACAAAATTGGGAGATTGTCAGATGGAGATTATATGAAGCTTGTGGAGTTTACATATTAGAGCTTGAAGATGGACAATGCAATCATAGTTAGTTGAAAGAAGATACCCCTCTTGTCCAAGGAGTGTTTAATAATGATGCCTGTATCTTTTATTGGAAGTTGAAAGAGAAAGTAACTGATTCTATGATTTGATCAGTATCATAAATCAACAATTGATGAGAATTGATGATGTAAATGGAAAAGAAATGGATTGAATATTTATGCAACACCACCACACAACAATTGGTCATCAGTTCAACCATGCTTAATAGGCATAATAACTGGCTATACAAAGCAAACGCTTGTGGAAAGCCTTCACAAATCCATTTATGTTGAACAATTTACCAAGAAAGAGTACATTTTAGGGGTTTATTCAACTCACCTTGGCTTCATGGTGTAAGAGTTCGGCTAGTGCCTAGGATCAACAATTTCTTGGTAAAGACTACTCAAATCTGTTGATAGCTGATAGTTTTGCTAAAAAACTATATGAGGTTATTAATAAGCACGATGTTATGGGCAATGCGAAGCATAGGCTATCCTCAAGCAACGAATACATTGGTAAAGACAAATCAATTCCGTTGATGTTACAGTTAACCAAAAACTGTATGGTAATTAACTCAATAGACATAATTTTTCACAACAATAAAGAGTTGACTATCACCTAGAGCTAAAACGGCTACCGGTAAAGGATAATCAAATCCATTATAGACTGTAGTTATGCCAAAAACTACAAAGCCAACTTAAGGTTGGATTGTTGGCTGAAAAGATGTTGTTGTGTAGCTGCAAAGACATGTGCTGATAAAAGATGGATATAATCTAAAGATGTTGAGATGAAGATAGGAAAGTGTTTAAAGCTCAGATCTAAGATGCAGCGTTAAAGTGTTTGGATACATCCTCCAAGAACTTAAGAAGATTAACTTGAAGAAACATGAAGTTAAAAGAATTCAACAATCATGTTTAGGGGATGATTGTTAAGAATTATTCATTCCTGACTTAGTACCATTAGGGTATATACTTATACCGATAAGTTATAAGTTAGTACTGACAGTAGAAAGTGTAAAGTTACTGCTCAATAGATTTTGTAACGATACTAAAAATAGTTTAAGTAACCGTTTAAGAGAATGTATGAGATATTGTAGGAAAAGATATGTATTATCTTTTACGCGTTTTGTAAGCCTGTTAGGGTTTATCCTTGGTCTATAAAAGGAACCCTACGACATTAGAGAGATAACAACATATTGATAACACACAGATCTCATCTCATACAATCATATCTCATAGTTAGTAATCTGTAACCCTTAAAGCAGATTAATAGAAATCAAAGTTTGGTTTTTCATTATTCTTCTTAATACTATCAGTGTAAGATACCGCATGATACACACAAGTAATTCATTAGTCAGTGTTTTTCTGCTATATCACAATCTTATTATATAAGTTGCTATCCCTTATCATAGCTGCAAACGATCTGTTCAGGTTTGGGACTCACAACAATGGTTCACTTGATTTTCGTATCACAACAACTTCCACAGTCCTTTCAGTAGTAGTCATTCTCGTGATTCATTAGCCAAGTCATGTTGCGATCTCAGGGCCATACATTAGTCATTACGATGTGAACGATGGTACTAAATTCCTCATCACTCGTCATACTATCTTTGTAATTCTAAGAGAGTGTCTTAAAGACCATAGATAATTTTCTTCTTATCTACAGGGTCATTTCACATAAAACCACTTTATAGTGCTTCTGTGAGCTAATACGAACGGATCAACCTTGTCTCTACCAAATTATTCTCTCCAGGTCGACCATGTTATACCAAGTTTATCGCGCGTTTCACACTAACCAGATTTGTGATTAACCCAATCATAATTTGAAAAGAGGATAATTTGCGCCTGAAACGGCTAATCAGTACCCATAAGCTCTTGTAAAATACATTAATAGTAATGCCTTGTCTTGTGAGTTATTCAAAAACCTGTATTTTATTTAAAGTATAATTATACTTATATTTACTTATTTGTGGCCTTTAAATAAAATACTTATTAACACTAACTATAACATATTTACCTCACTTATTATTTCTCAAAATATTATTATCACTCACTATATAAATAAATTATTGAATCATAATTCACTAAATAACCTTGAACCGAAATTAACAATACTTGCCACATTAATTATTCCAAATGTTATAAATATCATAACGACTAATGAACTTCGATCTCATGATCATCATTTCTAATGAAATGAAATAACCAAATAGCTTATTTGAAACATCACACACATAAAATGCATCCCATATACCATACCACATAATCTCAAATGCCACAAAATGAACTTGCACACAACTCAAATCACATAACACCTAGTTAGACTAACACTGATGGTTAAACTAACCTGGTTTGATAACGGTTGTCAGACAACAAATCAAGTTTTTTAAAGTGGGATCAACAATACTTACTCGATATACGGTACAATTTCATCTGTATTATGTATTACATACAAATGTGCTTTCTGAAAGAGTTCCGCAGAAACTTCACTTGATTTGCCGGCCGACAATGGCTTTCCTTCCTCATTTTCATCAGTTTCATGTTTATCAGGTGGGATACCAATAGTTTCCATGGATTTATGATATTCGCTAAAAAACTCTATTGTTTCTTCCGCAATAGTCTCCTCAGCAATGCATCCCTCTGGTTTATTTCTGTTTCGCACATGTCCTTTAATAACCTTCATACATCTTTCGAAGGGATACATCCACCGAAAGCATATGGGACCACATAATTTTACCTCCCTAGTTAGGTGCACAGTCAAATGTATCATAATATCAAAAAATGACGGAGGAAAGAACTTCTCGAGTAGGCACAGTGTCACTACCAGTTCTGCTTGCATCTTATCTAGTTCTTGCAATATGATTTCTTTGCTACATATCGATTTAAAGAAAAAGCAAAACCTGATAATAGCATATCGTGTAGGTGGGTGCATGATTGAACGTATTGCAATAGGCAAAAACTCTTGCATTAGCATGTGATAGTCATGCGATTTAAGGCCAATGAGCTTCCTATCCTTTAGGTTGACCAAACTAGAGAAATTTGAACAATAACCTTGTGGTACCCTGATGTTGTGTAACGTTTCACAAAAGGTATCTTTTTCAGCATTCGTCAATATGTAACCTGTTGGAGGTAGTGTTGTTTTGTCTTCTTCTTGTATAGCAAATGACTTTGGTTTGACCCCCAACTCAGCCAGATCCAATCGAGCATTCGCTCCATCTTTCGTCTTTCGTGGAACATGTAGCAAAGTTCCGACTATAATCTCAGCAACATTTTTTTCTACATGCATAAAATCAATACAATGTGGAACAGAATTATGCCTCCAATACCTAAGTTTTCGATACCAAATGTTGAATTTCTTCCAATACGCATTGTTTTATCAGTTTACTTGGCTTGAACTACCGTCTTCTTCTGTTGTGTTTCTTTTCTGCTTTTGAATCTTCCCACTTCTGCCTCTCACATCTTCTTGGTTTTCTGATGCCTTATTGTTTGTTCATTTCCTTTTTCCTTACTTATTTTCAATATGTTATACCTCGTTGTATATTTGTTCCTCGGTCATTGGAATTGGAGCAGAAAGGAAACTTGCTGACTATGCAACTATGCCCAATAAAATCGCACATTAGTTAAAAGAAGAATCCCCTAACTATACAACTATCCATATAATCAACGCACA
>BQNB010018353.1:0-68417 GCA_026074375.1 Tanacetum coccineum
ACATAGCAAGCGTAATAAACGTCTCAAAACAAAGTACATCACTAGTATCACTACAATCAATCTATCTAAATTAAAACTTGTAGGTTAATAGTTAAAAATATAAAAAGGTAAAAGAAAAAACAACAATTACATGTAAGAAACTTTTTTGCTTCAGGTAACTAGAACATAAGAAGAAGAACCCTAATTTGTTTCATGTAATTTCAATCTGGAGAAAGTAGATAATTAGGTTTATTGATTAGAAAATCTGGAAATGAAACGTCAATACTTGTTAATGAGATCAGCGGACTCGTATTGTTCTTTTTTGGGCCTAAAAAGGTAACGGGCTAGTAAGTATGTAAGTTACTAAGTTAGTAAATTGGTAATTTAGTGCCTTTCTAAAAAAATAAAAAATTGGTAATTTGGTAAACTCGTATCGACACGCGATCTTACGATCTTACGTGCGAATTTACGATCCTACTTACGATCCTATCTCTGATGCGATCCTACACTGATCCTACACGATTTTATCAGGTGGGCACGTAAGATCGTACGATCGTACGTATAAACTCGCGAGTTTGACAGCCTTGATCTCACATGCCACATGTGGGTATAAACTTTTGTTTGTAAAAATGATGTGAGCCTAACATTCAAGAAACAAAACATCCATGTGGTTGTGCGTATCCAGGGTGGGAAATAAGGGCGTGTGCCCTTTGACTATGGAAATGGGTTACCTAAGGGGGTCAAAAAGTACCCTAAGAAGGACAAAAAATGGACCTTAGTGATCACAAAAGAAAAAAATATAGTAAAGGGTAATTAGAAAAGTATATGGTGCCAAGTATGATGATTCTTTCGATCATTAGCCATAACATAATATAACAAAATGAAATACTTAGTTTAACTTTCATAAGTCAAATTACCCAGACCAACTTCCAAATAATAATAAACAAATCAACCTAATCAATTCTCAAATCATGTTATCAACATTCAACATGAAAACAATAAGAAATAAACTTGCGAACTTCAATTGCACATTTGACTACTAGTTTGGGTAAAGGTTACGAAAACCATTTAAAGCAAGGTTATTTGGAAATGCATGACCAGATAATCCCGCGTTGTATCTCATCCCTCCTCCATGCATCATCCTTGTACCTAAAGGATTATCGTGCGAAAGTCCTTGAACCTGACTTGGTATTCCAAAATCGTTGGAGTTATGCATTCTTTGATGATGGTTAAATTCAACCGGATAGCCATTTCCGAAACATGAAGATTCGGTACTATTTTGCCTATAGGTTTGAAGCCCATAATAGTTGCCACTTTCAAGTGTTGAACTTGTGTTATTTGGTCTAGAGTTTGGTGTAACAAATGGTACGGTTAAATATGAAGAAGTAGTAACCTGATCTGGGGCGTTTGTAAAGATTGGGGTTTTAGACATAGCATCGTTCAAGATAGGATTTTTAGAAAAGGTATCGAGCAAAATTGGATTTTTAGCAGAAACATCAATCAAGATTGGATTTTTAGGTGAATTATCGATCAAGATTGGACTTTTAGAAGAGTTATTACTCAAGATTGGACTTTTAGCAGATGCGGCATTTGCATTTCCATTGTTTACTTGTTCTTGAGGGTGGTCGAGACCTTTTGAGGTTGCTAACTCACTTTTCTGCTTTGGCTTTGCTTGAGAGGTCTTGGGTTTTCTTACACGCGGTTTTGGGGTCGGTTTTTTGGTGGGATTATTTTCACTCGCCTTTTTCTTTATTGATCTTGATGGTTTAGGGTTCACGAGTTGATCCATTTCTTTTCTCATTTTTGAAAACATGGTCTCTCTTGCAACACGAAGGTCATTCAAGATTGATTCGGTAAAGATCCTAAAATCATCAGGAATCGTCATTTGGCTTATAAGCTTGCTCTTCTTCTTTTTACTATTATTATATCCCTTCTTGATCTTGGAAGAAGCACTAGAATCCTTCTTTTTAGTCTTCACTTCTCCCGTGTTATTTTTCTCCTTTTTGGGTGCACTTTTACGTTTTCTTTTTGGGTTTTTGGCGACTTGAACTTTTGGATCATTAGTTTCACTCACCCTGTCGTTTTCAGGAACTAACCCAAGCTTCTCTTGGTCTTTCACTGCATCGAAATTTGATTTTGAATCATCACTTGATGAATCAACATTCCTTCTAAATCCCCAAATCTGTTCAAATTTCTGATTTTCGTTCATTTTCTTGATTTGGGCTCTTCAGAATCAATGTGTTTATGGTAAATCTTGATCAAACTCGTGTGCGAATTCAAACTTTCTATTGACATATATTTCTTGTAACTGATGTTTCTAAGACCAAATTATTCACCAATTACATAACTTCCATGAAAAGCTTGAACCAACCTTCAATCACAACACCATTCTCAAGTAAATATAAGTTTCTCTAAAACAGTAAAATGAAACTCAACACCATCTATACATTCTACACCTATTTCTTAAAAGAGACAATTTTGTTATATCTCGAAAATTTCAGCCATACTAAAACTTTTCTTGTATTGCAACCTTAATTGTATGTTCCATACATTTGTCTAATAATCAACTTTATCTTTTCACATATAAACAATCATTTAAGATTTTAGTTATGGTTCTTTTTAGATTTCATATACAAAATGCAACAATTTTAATGCTTAGTAACATTTTTATGAGGGAACAATGAGGTTTTTCTTTCGGCTTATATAGCCGGTTTATGACTTATTTGATTTTGGGCTTACGTTTCATAAGCTTGTGGCTTATGTTGAAACGTTTCGGCTTATATAAGTTTATTATGACCTAATAAACTTATATATGCCGAAAAGTTTCAAAATAAACCACAAAAAGTGAGTATATGAAACATAAGCCTAAACCAAATAAGACATAAAGCCGATATCATCCTATAAAGATTGACAGAAATGAAGTCAAACCTATGCTAAAACAGAACAACCAATTAAAAAAAGGGACACCTAATAATCAAACATTCAGAACCCTTAGAACATAGACCCTATGAACAATCAAATTGTATAAAATCATATTGCATTAAATTATACTACAAACCAACAATTATCAAACTAAAATTGCCAGAGAATAAGCAAATCTACCAATGCAAGATATGAACTTACCTTCATAAGAAAGAAACATGAAACACTGATCATTTTTTATTCAAGACCTTCTTGCATCTTTTTCTGCATAATTTTCTAGAGAATATTTATTTCTTGGGTTTTTTAAACAAAGGTTTTGTTGGAGATTAGTCTCTTGAAGTGGTTTTAATCATGAAATGGGAAAAAAAAAATTATACCAGATACACAAATGAGAGTGAATGCATAAATGTTATATTTAAAATATTCAAGATACTATATTTGTTAATTAATTAAAGATAAATACTTGAAACAAATAAACTATACTAAGTATATCATAAAATGAAATTTATGGTGTTATGGCTAAAGTGGAAGTTGAATAAATTAATAATTATATTTTCTTTGATTTACAAAAAATCAATTGAAAGTATTGTATCTTGAAAATTCTTTCTTCTACTACAATTTTGTTAAGTCTTTAATTGTAAGAAGATAAACCACATAATATGGTTATAGCGTTTCCTAATTTGTTTTCAACACAACTAACGAGAATCAATAGTTGATTGTGTTTGTGTGTTTGAATATTTAAACATGTGAAAATAAAGATAGTGTATATTTTGATGATACTAGTATCTTTATTTTTAAATGTATATAAAAGCTAAACAATTTACTTCCAATAAAGAACTTCTTAACGTGAAGAGTAAAAACCATTGTTCAATACTATTTCAATGCAATTTTTTTAGAAATATGGCATTCTAAAGTTTATATATTACGGCTAAGATGATAACTTTAATAGAGTTGGTTGTTTTTTTATTAATTCGACCGATTACAATCAAGTGTTAGTCATGCGTTTATATTTCTAAAGATTGCATACGCTTCAGTAAAGATTATCATCCGATAATAATCACATGAATTATTAGTTATCGAGTAATTAAAATTGTCTTTCCAAAAAATGGCTTGAGGTTTTATGAATGAAACTATATACGTAAGAAAAAAGAGTATAAATTCTGAAACAAGAGCCATCTAACACATAGGTCTGGGTGGTGTAGTCGGTTATCACGCTAGTCTCACACACTAGAGGTCCCCGGTTCGAACCCGGGCTCAGACATAGTTTTTTTTTGCCTTATTATGGATGGTACAGATTGCCGGAATAATCTGAGAAAGCTAGAACTTTAGTTAGAGGGCGTTCGAAATTGCGTTTTGAGGAAAATTTTAAGATAATTGTGACTTCGTTATGTTGAATTCTCAAGCTTTCTTATTTTGGAATGAAGGTGTTTGTATACTAGACGAGCATCCGTGCATTGCACCGGACATTTCTAGCGGCAGATAATTAACGATATTCAATATTGTGGCCTTGTGGGAAGTGTTTCGTGTAACGTTCAAAATAAAACGTTGAAAAAATCAAAATGTAATTGCAAATAGTTGTAACATGTGATCATTCAACTATAGCAACAATTCTTAACATGCAACGGGATTTTATAGCGGCAGATAATTGTAGTAATAAAAACAATTATGAATTATAAATGAAAAAAATAAAACTTTGAGGATTTGGGGATTGAACATAATGTTTTGAAACCCGGTTCGAACCGGCCGGTTCAACTGGTTGAACCGTTTTCTGTCGAAAAACGGGTCAAATTAAACCGGTTTGACCCGGTGGAAGACCGGGTTGACCCGGTGGTCGAAACGGTAACCCAATGACTTGACCGGGTCGATTAGATACCCGGTTTCCAAAAAATTCCATAAATAAGTTATTTAATAGTTTCCAAAACATTGGATAGACTATTTTTTTTAGAACGGCACCACACTTGAAATCCGACCCCCTAGTTAAACCATCCAAACGGACAGGCCTCGGGACCCGAACCACTAAGAGAGATCCGCGAAGGAAAACTTCTAGAACTCACGGCTTCGCACTAGGTTAAAAATCCAGATTTTTGTCTCTTGTGAGACTCGAACCCGAGAACAACCTCCCCCCAAGCTCCAGAAGGAACCCAGGTGGCCAACTGTACTATGACAGTTGGTGAGTTTTTTAGAAAATCATAGTAATTTGAAAAAGTAATTAACAAAATAGGTACTTTTGAAAATAATTAACAAAATAAGTATTTTTTTTATATTTTTAGTAAATATCATAAAACTGACGAAAGTTGGGTATTCACACTTCTAGCGGGCATCGTCCTCATTTGCATAGACACCCTCATTTCGATCATCTTCGTTATTGCGGACTCTTTCATTAGCGATGATGATGATCTAGGACATTGATTCCGAATTTCCGACGCCATCACTAGGAAGAGTATTATGTCTTACTTGCTTGAATGTCATTTTTGATCGAAATACCATGTTTTCTTTTGCTCGTCATTGGCATATCCGAGTGATGATGTGAGAATTATGTCGTAGTCATCACTGTCACCGATGATGGAGCCGGCAATGACACTGACGTAGGAGACGAGAACGTCAAGATGAAGACGATTGCTCTTATCACCGCTGTCACTGATGACGGAGTCGGCAATGTCACCGACGTAGGAGACGAGAACGTCAAGATAAAGACGATGGTTGTTATCATCGCCATCCCTGATGATGGAGTCGGCAATGTCACCGGAGACGAGACTGCCAAGATGAAGACGATGGTTGTTATCATCGCCATCACTGATGACGGAGTCAACAATGTCATCGACGCAGGAGACGAGAACATCAATGTGAAGAAATGCTGGTTATCTTTTAAATTCTTCAATATTCCTTTCTTTTTTTGATATGATAACATATGTTAATCATGGAGCTAGACGTGATTGGTTTGGTGCTACTAATAAATTACCTGCTTTGTTAATTATTTTTAAAATTACCTATTTTATTAATTGCTTTTTCAAATTGCTATGTTCTTTTAAAAAACTCGGCAGTTGGTTAATTGGATAGACTATTTTCAGAATTCCATAAATAGTTTTCAACATTCTATATATAAAATTTAAGTTTAAAAAAATTAAAAATGCTTTATATGTAGTAGAGATAAAGATACAAGAGGTTACCAAAGGATACATCAGAATGAATCAAAAGACAACAACTATTTTAGAAAGGGAGTTGATTGACACACTCTTATTTTTTTATCCATACACTCAAATGTACAAACTGGCAAAGCATTATTCAATAAATATACAACTGGTTAAAGCACGGAATAGAGTGTATGAATAAAAAATAAGAGTGTGCAAATCATTAGCCTTTTAGAAATGATACAAGGACTAAAAAATGTTAACATTCGTTACTTAGTTTACATTTATCAAAAGTCAAGATACATTAATTAGAGGTAAGAACGCTAGGTATCATAACATCATTAACAACAAAAAGTGCAGCCACATTAACACCACATCAGTGTCACGTCAGCTTTAACATTATAACACCAAAATACCCATTCACTCATAACACCATTAACACCACCTTTTGGGAACCACCTTTTTCCCATTTTTTAAGCAAACTAAATATTTCATTCATTAAATAAAAATACAAATTACAATACTTAAAAAAAACATACGAAAATTTAAAAACATACAAATATTTAAAAAGAATACGAATAAAAACATACACCCTAACGGCTTAAATTATTCTTCTTGATCTCGACGTTGTTATCAAATATGTTCCATAATGTTTCGTTGAAGACTTTGATGCGTTTCTTTGTTTCGTAATTCTTTTGCCTTTCGACGTTGGACTTCAAATCTTTCGATCCATGTACGTTGCATATTTAGTCAAGAAATAATAAACAGTTCGTTGAACTCACTAATCGCAAACTCTTGATCTTCTAAAATCATGTTATGCATTGTGATGCAAGAATACATGATTTTACGTATCTTTTTGACATGGTACTGACTCGGTTATTGTATTATTCCCCAACGTCCGTGGAGAACGCCAAAAGCACATTTGACATCCTTTCGTGCACTTTCTTGTCACCTTTTAAAGTAACCATGTTTCTCGTCATCACGATCGAGAACTGATTTTTATACAGTTTTTCAGGGTCATTTAACCCCCAAATTCATGCAAATATGCTCTATTATTGCACTAGATCCTTTCTTTTTGTGTAATTAGCATTTGCGAAGCACTTGGATGGAATACACGTGACTTGGACTGGATTCAGGAAGAAACAAGGCAAAACATAAATTTCCAACTTTGCGACCACCATCGTGACGTGGTCACCAGAAGTGCCCAGAAAGATGATTTTTGCCTATGTTTTGTGACGGTTCAATGTGTAGAGATGGCGTCACCAAAAGCTCATGACGACATCACAAATCTAAGGTGACAGTGTCACAAGAAGTCCATAACGGCGTCAATATCAAGTCGGTGGAAAAACCCTAATTCATATTCGACAGGGTGGCGGCGTCACAAAACCCTAGTGACGGCGTCACAATCAATTTCCTATATATACAATCCCATTATTTTCATAATTCGCGTGTGGAACTTTGGAGAGTTTTAGTGTAGCCATTGTAGATGAAATTTAGGGCTTTTTATTCCCTTTGTACTTACATACTCACATGTTGGTTTGAAGTTAAGTAATTTAATATTTAATCATTCAATAATGTCTATGTATTGTTTGATTAATTATTTTTCTTTTTCTTCTTGTTAACATGTTAGGCTAAATTTAATTGTGTTTGCTTATGATTGCATGAAACATAGTTGTGAAGTTTGATCTATTATTTCTTGTTAGTGGCGTGCACTTTAGGCATTAAAAAACTAGCTATAAGATATTACATTAGCATAAACGTCTAGAGAAACGTGACTAGTTGTCGAGATAAAAACGTGGGGGAAACAAGTTTAAAGCAATAATTGGTTAAGAAACTAGGTATGGATAAAATGTAGGCGTGGGTTTCACTCTATTGGGTATTTTAAGAGCGTTTATACAGGATCTATCACTTAGGTGATCACGTATTTAGCGTTTCTGACAAATCGCAATCGTGAACTAGGAGGAAATACATAGCATTACACTAACGAGGGTTGACAGAACAATAGGTTAGAATAGATCAACAGGGAAATGCAGATTTAAGTGAGCAGGTTTAATTTATGTTAAAACAAATAATGACTAAAAGACGTTATTTAAATTTTTCGACCTCTCAAAGTTTTTAGAATAACAAAATGTAAAAAACTTTACGATAAAAATAAACGTTTATAAATTAGTTAATCGAAAAATTTTATTCATTTCTACGATTAGTGATCACTTTAATGTATTGTACAATACCAAATCATGTTAAGCATGATTAGTGAATCAAGAAAATTATTATTTTCTTTAACCATTACATTTTCACAAAATAAATAAACAAATATACTTTTTAATAAAAAAATATTTTATTTAAATAATAAAAATTTGAATCTGGTTTTCCCCTCAAAATGGAAGCTTCCATACCAGATACAACCTTCCCCACAAAAAGACAAAAACAGGAGCGGAGTCTAGTGGCGGCCCCCTTATAGGTCTAGCGGCCCTCAGATATATATGGGACCGCCGGGACTGCCGCCAGCTAGTCGTTGGAAATCATGTCTATAAATACTGCACTATTTTTGGCAGAAAAACATACCTCTTTGCACGAATTTTTCTAGTCTTCTTTCTCTCACTAAATCTCTTGATCACTAACATTGTTTGATCTTGATTTAAGTGATCTAATTGCTTCCTTTCATCTCTCCTCTCATCTCTATCAAGTGCAAGAGAAGAACATTCATATTCGTCAAGAAACGAATTGTTATTTAGTGATCTCTCCTCTATTCTTCTAAGTATCAAATCTTTATTGTAATCATCTTGTGTAATTGTGTGATTCAGATTGTGTGTAAATCCGATAGTGTAGATCTTGTGATTGTATAGTGTTTGTGAAGTGGTAGATTGGTTCTAGCTAAGATTAGGACTCGACATTTTGCTTATTGTCAGAAAATAACGTAAGCGACGTGTAAACGGTGCAACACTCTCGAACCGAATATCCACTACCGAAGCCGAATACGTAAGCGCCGGAAAGGCATGTCAACAAGCACTATAGATGAAACAAGCTCTTATCGACTACGACATTTAACTCGACGACGTCCTGATCATGTGTGACAATAAAGGTGCAATTGACCTTAGCAAAAAACCCGGTGCAACACTCTCGAACCAAACATATCAAAATTCGTCACCACTTTCTTCGTGATAATGTCCAGAAAGAGCATATCTCAACTAAAAAAGTGTCGTCCGTCGTCAATATCGCCGACATTCTTACGAAACCCCTTAAACATGAATCGTTTAATTATCTTCGTCTTGGTTTAGGAATGATGGAACACATTCCATAAATCATGTTAGTCCGCTTCTCCTTCTTCTAGTCTCAATTCTAGTCCACGTTCCATTCCGTGTCGTGACAATTTAACAACTTCATTCGAAGCTTGTTAAATATTTTTAATTCGCGAAATGTAAATTAATTAGTCACTCTTCCTCGAAAATTTGTGTCAAAATTTAAAAGTCCAAAAACCTATAATACAAGTGGCCCCCATATCTCAGGCGGCCCCAAACCATTTTTAGGCGCCCCCCTGATCAATATAGGACCGCCACCAGCAGACATAAAAAATTCACACTTAATCAAAATTTTCAAAACTGAAAACCAAACATACCCCCTTGATGAGGTGTCATTTTATGCACCATTTCGGGGTCATTTAACCCCCTAAATCATGCAAATATGCCCAGATTATGTGCTTAATCGTTTGTTTTCAAGGTTTTAGCACTTGGATGGCTTTTGGAGGAAATACACGTGACTTGGGCTCATTTGGAGAAGAAACGAACAAGATTACGGACCTACACCAAATCTCATGATGACTTTTGCAAACAGTGGCTGGAGACGGCGTCGCAAGCATAAAGCGACGCCGTCGTAATCAATCTAGTGATGGCGTCAGGATTATGGCGACGGCGTCAGGACGTGGCCGACTTAAAGAGGATCTAGAATCGTCTACGTGGCGATGAAGTCAAGAGCGCAAAGCGACGCCGTCGCGTCGACAACTCTATAAATATAAATCCGTTTTTAGGGTTTTAGTGTGTAACTTTGGGATAATTTTGTATAACCCTAGGGGGACGAACCTTAGTCGTTTTAGGATCTTTATAGGTCGTTTTTAGGGCCTCAAAACCCTATTGTACTACCTTGAATCCATGTTTTAATCAAGTAAGGTATTTATCTTTAATCATTCAATATGTCTATGTGTTGTTTGATTAATTTATCTTCTTGCTTTATTCATAACATGCGAGGCTAAACTCTCCTTTGTATTTATCTATGATTGCATGAAACTTAGATTGTAGATCCTTTTGATGTTGCTTCTTGTTGATGAATGTGCGCGTTAGGCTTTAGAAAACCAGCTTTTGTCTGTATCGCTGTTGATATGTCTAGGGAAACGCGAGTAGTGTAGAAAGGATACCATCGGTAACAGTCTTTATACTACCTTACCCATTATATGGTTGATCCCTCTTAAGTTACTTCACATGCATTTAATATACTCCTAGGGGCCTTGTAATAGTCTTCATACTACCTTACTTGTGCGTTGCCTTAACGGAATTTTAAATAGACTGTGCATTCGTGTAATCCGTTCATGACCTAGGAAATACTTACACAGATCATCACAAGTGTGACAAAGCAACGGATCTAGGAGAAGCAATCTGAGGAGTAGTGCATGATTAGGTAAATACATTTACTTATCATAAAAGTTATCACCAGTAGAAAAGATATTAATTATTTTAGTAATTAGTTAAACAAACCAACCTCTCAAACCATAGATTTACTTGCTTTCAATAAACATAAAAACAAAAAAATAATCTTCTCTCAACCTCTAGAATTTTGTTAGACCGTGATCAAGCCTTCCCAACCTATTCCCCTAGAGAACGATAACAACCCCTGAGTCTTGCCTATACTACACTGCAACGATTAGGTACACTGCCTAGGGGATTGTAAAACTTCTTGCTGAAGTCTCTACGACCCTCACATCAAGTTTTTGGCGCCGCTGCATGGGGAATAGTTAGGTTTTAATCATAGTTTAACTTAGTTCTACTCGCTTGAATCCATTCAAGTGAGACTTTAGTTATGTATATTAGCTTTCTTGTAGCCTATCTTTTCTTTGTGTTAATTGTTTCGTAATCCATTCTCGTCAACCACCATGGGAGATGAAAATCCTATCCGTACTCTTGGAGATTACTCCAAACCTAGCCACGAGGGCTATAGGAATACCATTGAGCTCCCCGTAGGGAACAACGTGGCACCTCTTCGATCCGACACCATTCGGTTGGTGCAAAATGGATGCTCAATCCACAGACTTAGGTCCGAAGACCCGATCCAACATCTTAAGGACTTTCTCAGAATTATAGATTCCATTGACCGTAATGGTGATACAAGAAATACTACTCAGTTGCGTCTATTCCAGTTTTCTCTTTATGACCAAGCTATCAATTGGCTTGATCGTCTACCCACGGGATCCATCTCGACTTGGGATGATCTCACCACTCATTTCCTCGCATAATTTTTCCTACCAGGAAGAACTGCTGAACTTCGAAATGATATCTTGAGGTTCCAAAAACGTCAAGATGAATCTCTCTACGATGCGTGGACTCGTTTCAAGGACTTACTCCTAAAAGTCCCTCATCATGGCATCGATCTTTGGATTCAAGTTCAAATCTTTTACGATCATGTCGACTCTACCACCCAAATGGCCATTGATTATGCAACAGGCGGGAGACTTAGAAAACTAAGGTCGGAAGAAGCATGGGGAACTATCGAGGAGTTGGCTCGATATGAGAATGAAGGATGGAATGACCCCATCTTCTTGGAAGAAGGGAGCCTTGACTACAAAAACCCCGACATTGAACAATTATTAGGAATCATGGAGAACCATGTCGATGCGCTCATGAAAGATGCAATCTCAATAATATGAAGAAGTGAAGACGTTTGCGGGGTGACGAGTGACATGATGCGTCAACTGCCACTGGAACTATCCCATCAAGAGGCTTTCGAAGATCTCGTGATAAATTTCATACTCGATCAAGAAGAAAAAGTTAGGCAACTCGAAGAGTATATTTGTGTTATTGGAAGCGATTTCATGCAACTCTCTTTGGAGGTTGTAGGGAAATTAAGGGAGGAGATAAGAATTGAACAAAATAAAACCAAGAAAATCAAGAAGATCACAAGGTTTCCCGACACAAAGGATTTGGAACCCCTTTATGATCATAAATTCTCAGAACCTCTTACGAAAGAGGTGCCCTCCCATACACCAAAAATTGTCTCACCAAAGTCACTCTATGTCAAACACGTCCGCACAATCTTCCCTAGTCCACCTCTTGTGAGGGAAAGTACCTTTGGCTTTAAGTCTGGTACAAAGAATAACCGAAACGTCAAGTCCCGACATGATGTGGCAAATTCGAGCCTACAAAGTACCCCACAAGTCCTCTCATCATTTGAGGAATACACACTGCTCGTGACTTACCTTGAAGAAGTAGAAGAGACTTTAGGAACACCGATAGAGGTAGAACCTTTGGATGAAACACAACTAGAGGATTTAGGTTTGAATGCTTGTAATCATGACCTTCCTCTTAGTCCTATGGAAGTTCCTAGTTTTTATGAACCGGAGCCTCAACCACAATCCTTAACCAATTGCCCATCCTTAGATATAAGTCTAGGAAAAGAAAGAGGCCCCGAACCACCCATCAAACCACATAGTGTGGATAGTTTTAGGATGAAGGTAGTAGATAATTTAACCATTCATACACCACCTTCATCTCACGTGGCGTCTTTCCACCTTAAGGATTTGTATTGCTATTTTCACCCATGCATTGATGATCCTAAGAAACATTATGGATTTAAACCAAGTTTATTAGGACATTGGATCCCTAGGTGTTGATTTTTCGAACATGGAGATGATTGAAAATGAGTGGGAATTAGAATCTAAGGAAGTTTCTTTTCTAGGAAGAGGACTTAATTCACCCGTTAGGCCAAAAGAAGTGGAGAAGGTTAGGATTAAAGAAACACACCATTTGGAGCATATAATTCAACAACTAATTTTTCAGCATGTGACCCCTTCTCACAACAATGGTGTGTACCGTTACTATTACTCGCACTTGAACTCAAGTGTAGGGGAACCCTCCCCTTTATCTGTTAAATAAAGGTAGAGTCAGGCTCGTGACTCGAACAAAAACAAGCGCTTCTTGGGAGGCAACCCAAGCACGTCTCATTTACCCAATCTTTATTTTCCCGCATATTAGGAGTGTCGTGTGTTTTAATTCTTTATTGTTTGTTTTATTATGTTTGAATGAATTTTGTAATCATGCTTTGTTTGTTTATAACTTCGTCTTATTTGCAATCAAATGTATTTTGCAACAAAATAAGTATAGGGGAATATATACGGTTTTTAAAAACCAAATTCAAACATTTAAAATAAATTGTTTAGATTAATTCGCGTCAGTTTCGAGTCATATGATTGTAACGATTAATTCCAGGTTTTTATGCAGTGCTTTCTTCAGATTTAACTAATAAAATTGCGTGTAGGAAATTTCTCATAAAAAACGAAGAAGAATTTTTCACAGACGCTGGAGACAGCGTCGGGATTAACACCCGACGGCGTCGTTTCTCCAGGAATGTGAAATTTCAAATTTTTTTAGTATTTCTGAAAAATAAAATGTGCAATATTTAAAATTTGTGATTCTTTTGTAAACCTGCATAAACCTATGATTATATCATTACTCTCATCCTATCTTTACTGCTTTCAAAGAGTCAAAACCCTAAATTCTTGTTATATTTATATCTATCCCGCTTATGCTTGGTGTAGTCGTCTTTGTCTTTGATTACATGTTATATTTAACGAGAAGAAGCTTGGAAGTTCTAAGGAAGTTTCATTGGATGATTCTTGGAGGAAGATTTAACCAGTTATCGCATGTTTCTTCTCCATTATTGAGCAAACCAGAGGAGTACTAGTTTATTTTCCTTGTTTTCTTTTCCCTTTATTTGTTCTTACGGGTACTTCTATAGAACATTGGGGACAATGTTCAACTTAAGTATAGGGGGGAAATAAGCCTTCGAAACTATTCCTTCATTTGTCATTTGCTTGTTCCTTAAAATGATGGGTAATATATCGAAACATAGCATAAAAAGGTAATTTTGACCCAAATTTAAAATTTTTAATGACACATACCGATGAAAACCGAGTGTTAATAGCGTCTCATGGATAGGAATGTGTATGACTAGCACAAAAACCCTCAAAATTCCACCCTAAAAAATGTGAGGTTCACCTTTAGATCTATAGGAATTCGGGTATCCATTATCGATTCCCAAGATGATTCCACCTTTAGCAATTTCGAGTTAAGGTTCGAATGCAGACATATGTGTCTATTCCGTCATTACGGATGTGTACGTATGATCTTTGTCACCTTTTCTAGAACATTGAGATCGGTTCAAAGAATCATATGAGTGTACTTGTAATTGTTATTATGGTCACACCAATCATATAACTATCCCACACCCTTGCCATGCACTCACTTTTAGTGCAGGATACCCCTAGTACAAGGTAACAACTGGCAATTTTCAGAATTTTAAATGACTATTTTACCCTTTGACTTTTCGGGTCCGACTTGACTTTTTGACTTTTGATCTTTTATTGTCATATAAAAACGATTACCGTGTAACCGGTAATTTTTCGAAACCTATTTAAATAATAAAGCATATCTATTATTACATATCTCTTATGTGCAAGTTTATTTTTAACTTATTCGACTTGGAAACGAGAAGACTTATGTTATTCCTAAGTTAACTTATCAAAAACGACCCGCTAAATCGCGTTTTCACGACTCGGACTCTAAAGCAATTTGATATAAAACGACATTCCGGACAACTTTTTAATTTTGCCCGAGATCCGAAAACTAGCAGAAAATGACTGAAATACCCTCGTAAAATTTTGAACACCGCACACAACGCGTACCGACCCAGAAATAATGAACTTACAATTAATTATCACTTTTTTAAATAAAAATATTTAATAAATTTATTGACATGTATTCAAAAGCGTTTATTCAAACGCAGATGTTGAAGCTAAGGTTTTATTTTTCGGACAAAGTTTATCAGTGATATACGAATAAATAATAAACATTTTAACTAGATTTTATAAAACATTTATGAAATAATAGTCGAGTAAATACTCATTTTCATTAAAAAATTATTTTGAACGCAATGGCGCAAGTTTTGTGTCATGAATCAACCGTTAACTAGCCTAAACGAGCCCCGAACAAATAATTAACGAAAATTACACTTCCGATCCCTCTAGTAATATTTACAATTTCAACCCTCATCTATATAGAACTTGCCACATTTGTAAAAACTTTCTAATATATATAGATGAACTCATTAGGGTTCATTCATTATTTATAATAGCCTCCCTCCTCTCTAACTTTTCCGGCGTCGTCATCGGATCCGGCCAAATTTCCGGCCACCACGATCGACCACCACTTTCATTCCCACATCACCCCCATCACAGATCCACTACAACATCGTCGTCACCCCCATTGTCACAACCACCTTCGAACCACCACCACCCACCACTACCACACCACCACCACCTTCATCTCCATCTCCACAACACCACCACGTCGCCACTGCCACCTCCAACAACATCAACATCCATCCCTACCACCATCGATCCACCGGATTCATTACCCCATCGTAACTAACACCCCCGCTGTCACCACTCTGTCACTGTCAACGCCACCCTCACGCCACCATCTCCACCACAATAAGGGTGCGTGTGGTTTTTCTATGCACCAAGAGGGTGCGTTTGGGTTGATTAAAAACCCAAAAAGGGTGTGTTGGTTTTGATAAACACCAAAATAGGTGCATTTCCCAGCCATCACACCACAAGGGTGCGTTCGGGTCGAAGCCACGACCCACAAGGGTGCGTTGGGTTTCATTGTAGCACCAAGGGTGCGTTGGGTTTCATAGTGACAGCCATAGGGTGCGTTTGTTTGTTGTTAACAGCGAAAGGGGTGCGTGTGGTTTAACAGAAACGCACATGGGGTGCCGTATTGGTTTTGGCTTTTAACCAGCCAATAAGGGTGCGTATGGGTGGCATCCACCACCAAGGTGCGTTTAGCTTGTATACTCACCATAAAAAGGTGCGTGTGGTTTAACAGAAAACGCACATGGGGGCGTTTGGTTTGACTGTTATAACCAGCAATAGGGGCGTTTGGTGCAAAGCCACCACCCAGGTTGAGTCATCTCCATCTCTACAACACCACCACGTCGCCACTGCCACCACCAACAACATCAACATCCATCCCTACCACCACCGATCCACCGGATCCATTACCCCATCGTAACCAACACCCCCGCTGTCACCACTCCGCCACTGTCAACGCCACCCTCACGCCACCATCTCCACCACGATAAGGGTGCGTGTGGTTTTTCTATGCACCAAGAGGGTGCGTTTGGGTTGATTAAAAACCTAAAAAGGGTGTGTTGGTTTTGATAAGCACCGAAATGGGTGCGTTTGGCAGCCACCACACCACAAGGGTGCGTTCGGGTCAAAGCCACGACCCACAAGGGTGCGTTGGGTTTCATTGTAGCACCAAGGGTGCGTTGGGTTTCATAGTGACAGCCGTAGGGTGCGTTTGTTTGTTGTTAACACCGAAAGGGGTGCGTGTGGTTTAACAGAAACGCACATGGGGTGCGTTTGGTTTGGCTGTTAACAGCAATAAGGGTGCGTTTGGGTGGCAGCCACCACCAAGGGTGCGTTTGGCTTTATTCTCACCATAAAAGGGTGCGTGTGGTTTAACAGAAACGCACATGGGGTGCGTTTGGTTTGGCTGTTAACAGCAATAAGGGTGCGTTTGGGTGGCAGCCACCACCAAGGGTGAGTTTGGGTTAACAGTTTCGCACTAAGGGTGCGTTTGGGTTAGCATTTTCGCACTAAGGGTGCGTTTGGGTTAGCAGTTTTGCACTAAGGGTGCGTTTGGGTTAGCAGTTTCGCACTAAGGGTGCGTTTGGTTGTGCAGGACGCACTAAGGGTGTGTTTGGTTATGCAGGAAAACCATAAGGGTGCGTTTGGGTTAACAGAAAAACCATAAGAGTGCGTTTGGTTTAGCAGCAGTTAGGAGTGCGTTTGGTTGGCTGTGTAACAGCCGTAAGGGCGTGTTTGGGTGAGCAGGAAAACCATTAGGGTGCGTTTGGTTTATATAATCGACAAATAAATATATCATAAGATTTTTATAAATATAAAACCGGATCTAATGGTGGTTTAATGGTTAAATAAATGTGTTGTGTATTATTTTGTTTTTGGTGTTTAATAACGTATTTGGAAGTGTTTGGATTTGGGGATAATAACCATAAGGGGGTGTTTATGTTTGCAACATGGATCGATTTAATTGAGGGAAACTAATTAACTTTTGTTAATATGGAAAACGTTAAATAAACGAACAGGTCATGTCGAGATTTTTATAAATCGCTACACTTAGTAAACTTTTACAAATCTTACTTTACTTATTATCTTGAAAAGGACGAATTAAATGCCTTAAGAATTATTAGATCATGAAGAACCGGTAATCAAACGTAAGCTATAATTTTAGAGATTTCATTTATCTAATCCGCAACTTTAAACGTGCGTTTATTTTTATAAAGAAACTTTTTATTAAATCATTTGAGGATATCCGGGCACGTGTCGAATTATTTAGTTTCTTTTATTTTTATCATCTTTCTTATATAATACTTGGAAAGTATTATATAATTAAACCATTTTATTTTAATTGTCACCTTTTAGATATAACACATGTCGTATATTATATACGCTTCGAGTTATTCTTTTGGTTGTGTATCTTGTTATATAATTCACGGTATAAATTATATACTTGGTTATTTTCATTATGTAATATATACGGAATATATTACACCCTTTGCGTTTACTTCTTGATTTATTTTATTTAACCAACCACCAAGCTATTACAACTTTAAATCTAAATCTTTTATCAACGTGTCGCGTTGATGTACTAATTCATCAGAAAACCCAAATACATTATCTTAGGCTAGTAGGATAGAACCGTTAAGATAAACCGCAACTTCTTGGTCGAGCCGTTCCAGTTTCCGTTTTGTTTGGCGCTTAATATACGCATTCCTGCCAATCGTTCTACAATATCGAGGTGAGTTTATAGCCCCATGTTTTACATATATTTTTAGGGTGAGAACATGCTTATTTGCAAATGCATTTGCATGATTGATTACAAATTGGTTTACATACTCATTTAGATAGCTCGCTATGGGATACATTATTTGACTTTATTTTTTGTCTCAAATACGTACTTTACTTTTGAAATGATTACGAATTAGCTTAGGCGAATTGAATTGATAACTACAAGTAAATGCCCGGGTGTTCTTGGAAGGGACACTTGTGAGGGGTACACAGTCATTATTGCCCGGGTGTTCTTGGAGGGGACACCTGTGATGGGTACATATGGTTTTCATTACTGCCCGGGTGTTCTTGGAGGGGACACCTACGATGGATACTTAGAGCATCGGTTTCATAAACTTAAAGTAATTGTAATCATTGTTTTATACACAGGAATATTTACGTTGCTTTGAATAAAATGGCAGTACATACTTTGGACAATTGCTGTCCAATTTTCATACCTACATTTTGTGACTATTTGGAGATTGAAATGGTCATGCATATTTTACAACTCTTTGATTTCTAAAAATCATACATACATTTTGGAAGAACATTCAAGGATTGAAACTGTCATACACGCTTTACAAAACTTTGGTTCAACATTTATACTTACAAAAACCTATGAACTCACCAACTTTATGTTGACCATTTTAAGCATGTTTTTCTCAGGTGAATTAGATGTTTGGCTTACTTGATGTGCACTAGAGTCTAAATTTGACAAGATTTCATTTATGGATTTCTACTTACATGCAAACGATCAAATCTCGTTGTATCATTTTCAAGCTTTTCATTGCGATGCAATTATGGGACAAGTCTTATATCAATTTCAAGAAAATCAACGAGATTACTTTTCAAACGACACATTTAGAGGTCGTTCTCTTGTATCTTGTGCTGTTGTATTATGAAGTAACGCCCCCGGACACATTTTCGCCGCGACACATTTTTTGGGGTGTTACAGATTGGTATCAGAGCACTGGTTATAGAGAACTAGGTTGCATATTTTACCCTAGACTATAACCGTTTTCACAAACATTGCATCACATCAAACATTTTCAAAGTGCATACACACTACTTGCTTACTTGCTTGCATTACTTGCTACATTAAGTGCTTACATGACATACATATATATAATATATATTCTTGCATCCCTTTTTCGTACATCGTACGTTTATATAAGAGTTAATTATATAAATACTAGAACATTTCTTAAGATATTGTGAGTTATACAATGGTCTCATTTTACTTCTTAGACATTGTGAGTTGCACAATGGTCTCACTTCGTTCTCAGACATTGTAAGTTAAACAATGGTCTCTAAGAATATTTTTTTTCTCATAACTTTATACAATGTCGTATTATACGAAAGCCGTCATAATTTTGTTTACATGGAATTATGTATGAATCTAAGTATTACAAGTCTTGTATGGGCGGGACTTGTAATACGAGGATTGATATGATAATTGCTATGTTAACAAAACCCGTCACCGTTCTGTTTACATTGGATTATGTATGAATCTAAGTATTACAAGTCTTGTATGGGCGGGACTTGTAATAGGAGGACTGGTATGATAATTGCTATGTTGGCTCGTTCATAAAGACCTTCATCTTATTTACTATAACCGTATACTCGTCAATTATTTTGAACGCTATGTCGATCTTCCCTGATTGTTTTACTCTTCGTCTCCGAAGACGAGTGTTAAACACTCGTCCCATACTCATTAGAGCACATGCATGGTCATGTCATCTACCACCTTGAAGGTTGTGTGAGTACGCGTATTGCATCGGAAATTATTAGGTAGGATGATTTATAATCTCTTTATTTAAATGGATTGGGACGCCTCTTTATTTAAATAAATAAATTGTAAATCACCGAACCATAAGTTTATCATTTCTTACTTACATAAATTTGGACGCTTCTTTATGTAAATAAGGAATTATAAATGAGTGGGCTTAATGGTATCCAATATAACACGAGTATGAACTCGAACTCGACAATCACTGGAATCCGTTAAAAAGGTCTAGAAACACAATCGTGTCTTACCACTCAGCAGAATCTTAAGGCCTCACTTGGAACTACCTTACCTCATTCTTAAGTTATTACTTTTGCCGTTACAAATCCTTACAATCATGAACTGTTTGTGGAGCTAACAGACTTGTTACACTCTTGAGCTAATAGACTTGGTTCAATCTCGAACTAACGACTGAGTACCATATTCCGCCGCCTATCGCATAAGCTCTCCCGCGAGCTCCTCCCATTTGTTAAACTTTATACTGGGGATATTGTTTCTCGAAATATCATCACTCTCCGCATCCCATCATCGTTTGTTATAGTTATTGTTGCTATGGTTGCTGTTGTTAGGTCTTGGAGCGGTCCCAGCTTGTACAACTTTATCCAATAGGTAATGCAACCCCCTTAAACCAGATAAACACCTATCGACGATAGAGATAGTCGAACTATTCATTTCGGGCCATTAGTACGAAGACTTAGGTCGTGATACATCCTAGTACTGCCAAGTAAGTTGAATACTTACATCCATAAGCCTCATTTACGTGAATCATCGAACATTACAGATATCAGAAACGAGACTCCGTCCTCAGACATTTAGAACCTTATACAAACATACTCACGCGACTACACTTTCTCATTCGATGCCATTAAGAGACTTTCTTATAACGCGTTTATATCAGTCATAAGACCTGTAATGATATTTACTTGAGATACCCATTTTGATGAATTAAATATCCTGGTCAAACCTAGCCAAAATTTTTGGTATATTGATAATTGTCGAAACATCAAATTTTACTGAATAAAGTTATCAGCGTCTTGTTTAGAACTAGTTTATTAAATCTTAAATCTTTTCTTGGCCACACAATCGGTTAACACAAATTAAATCTCGGGACAAGATTTCTTTAAGGGGTAGGTACTGTAACAACCGGTAATTTTTAGAATTTTAAATGACTATTTTACCCTTTGAGTTTTCGAGTCCGACTTGACTTTTTGACTTTTGATCTTTTATTGTCATATAAAAACAATTACCGCGTAACCGGTAATTTTTCGAAACCTATTTAAATAATAAAGCATATCTATTATTACATATCTCTTATGTGCAAATTTATTTTTAACTTATTCGACTTGGAAACGAGAAGACATATGTTATTCCTAAGTTGACTTATCAAAAATGACCCGCTAAATCGCGTTTTCACGACTCGGACTCTAAAGCAATTTGATGTAAAATGACATTCCGGACAACTTTTTAGTTTTGCCCGAGACCCGAAAACAAGCAGAACATGACTAAAATACCCTCGAAAAATTTTGAACACCGCACACAATGCGTATCGACCCGGAAATAATGAAATTACAATTAATTATCACTTTATTAAATTAAATTATTTAATAAATTTATTGACATGTATTCAAAAGCGTTTATTCAAACGCGGATGTTCAAGTTAAGGTTTTATTTTTCGGACAAAGTTTATCAGTGATATACGAATAAATAATAAACATTTTAACTAGATTTTATAAAACATTTATGACATAATAGTCGAGTAAATACTCATTTTCATGGAAAAATTGTTTTGAACGCAATGGCGCAAGTTTTGTATCATGAATCAACCGTTAACTAGCCTAAACGAGCCCCGAACAATTAATTAACAAAAATTACACTTCCGGACCCTCTAGTAATATTTACAATTTCAACCCTCATCTATTTAGAACTTGCCACATTTGTAAAAACTTTCTAATATATATAGATGAACTCATTAGGGTTCATTCATTATTTATAATAGCCTCCCTCCTCTCTAACTTTTCCGGCGCCGTCACCGGATCCGGCCAAACTTCCGGCCACCACGATCGACCACCACTTTCATTCCCACATCACCCCCATCACAGATCCACTACAACATCGTCGTCACCCCCATCGTCACAACCACCTTCGAACCACCAACACCACCCACCGCTGCCACACCACCACCACCTTCATCTCCATCTCCACAACACCACCACGTCGCCACTGCCACCACCAACAACATCAACATCCATCCCTACCACCACCGATCTACCGAATCCATTACCCCATCGCAACCAACACCTCTGCTATCACCACTCCGCCACTGTCTCCACCACCCTCACGCCACCATCTCCACCACGATAAGGGTGCGTGTGGTTTTTCTATGCACCAAGAGGGTGCGTTTGGTTTGATTAAAAACCTAAAAAGGGTGCGTTGGTTTTGATAAGCACCGAAATGGGTGCGTTTGGCAGCCACCACACCACAAGGGTGCGTTCGGGTCGAAGCCACGACCCACAAAGGTGCGTTGGGTTTCATTGTAGCACAAAGGGTGCGTTGGGTTTCATAGGGACAGCCGTAGGGTGCGTTTGTTTGTTGTTAACACCGAAAGGGGTGCGTGTGGTTTAACAGAAACGCACATGGGGTGCGTTTGGTTTGGCTGTTAACGGCAATAAAGGCGCGTTTGGGTGGCAGCCACCACCAAGAGTGCGTTTGGCTTTGTTCTCAGCATAAAAGGGTGCGTGTGGTTTAACAGAAATGCACATGGGGTGCGTTTGGTTTGGCTGTTAACAGCAATAAGGGTGCGTTTGGGTGGCAGCCACCACCAAGGGTGCGTTTGGCTTAACAGTTTCTCACTAAGGGTGCGTTTGGGTTCGCAGTTTCGCACTAAGGGTGCGTTTGGGTTAGCAGTTTTGCACTAAGGGTGCGTTTGGTTGTGCAGGAACGCACTAAGGGTGCGTTTGGTTGTGCAGGAAAACCATAAGGGTGCGTTTGGGTTAACAGAAAAACCATAAGAGTGCGTTTGGTTTAGCAGCAGCTAGGAGTACGTTTAGTTGGCTATGTAACAGCCGTAAGGGCGTTTTTGGGTGAGCAGGAAAACCATTAGGGTGCGTTTGGTTTATATAATCGACAAATAAATATATCATAAGATTTTTATAAATATAAAACCAGATCTAATGGTGGTTTAATGGTTAAATAAATGTGTTGTGTATTATTTTGTTTTTGGTGTTTAATAACGTATTTGGGAGTGTTTGGATTTGGGGATAATAACGTTAAGGGGGTGTTTATGTTTGCAACATGGATCGATTCATTTGAGGGAAACTAATTAACTTTTGTTAATATAGAAAACGTTAAATAAACGAACAGGTCATGCCGAGATTTTTATAAATCGCTACACTTAGTAAACTTTTACAAATCTTACTTTACTTATTATCCTGAAAATGATGAATTAAATGCCTTAAGAATTATTAGATCGTGAAGAACCGGTAATCAAACGTAAGTTATAATTTTAGAGATTTCATTTATCTAATCCGCAACTTTAAACGTGCGTTTATTTTTATAAATAAACTTTCTATAAATCATTTAGGGATATCCGGGCACGTGTCGAATTATTTAGTTTCTTTTATTTTTATCATCTTTCTTATATAATACTTGAAAAGTATTATATAATTAAACCATTTTATTTTAATTGTCACCTTTTAGATATAACACATGTCGTGTATTATATACGCTTCGAGTTATTCTTTTGGTTGTGTATCTTGTTATATAATTCACGGTATGAATTATATACTTGGTTATTTTCATTATGTAATATATACGGAATATATTACACCCTTTGCGTTTACTTCTTGATTAATTTATTTAACCAACCACCAAGCTATTACAACTTTAAATTTAAATCTTTTATCAACGTGTCGCGTTGATGTACTCATTCATCGGAAAACCCAAATACATTATCCTAGGCTAGTAGGATAGAACCGTTAAGATAAACCGCAACTTCTTGGTCGAGCCGTTCCAGTTTCCGTTTTGTCTGGCGCTTAATATGCGCATTCCTGCCAATCGTTCTACAACATCGATGTGAGTTTATAGCCCCATGTTTTACTTGTTTTACATATATTTTTGGGGTGAGAACATGCTTGTTTGCAAATGCATTTACATGGTTGATTACAAATTGGTTTACATACTCATTTACATAGCTCGCTATGGGATACATTATTTGACTTTATTTTTGGTCTCAAATACATACTTTACTTTTGAAATGATTACGAATTAGCTTAGGCGGATTGAACTGATAACTACTCATTATTGCCCGGGTGTTCTTGGAGGGGACACCTGCGAGGGGTACATATTCATTACTGCCCGAGTGTTCTTGGAGGGGACACCTGTGATGGGTACATATGGTTTTCATTACTGCCCGGGTGTTCTTGGAGGGGACACCTACGATGGGTACATAGTGCATCGGTTTCATGAACTTAGAGTAATTGTAATCATTGTTTTATACACATAGGAATATTTACGTTGCTTTGAATAAAGTGGCGATACATACTTTGGACAATTGCGGTCCAATTTTCATACGTACATTTTGTGACTATTTAGGGATTGAAATGGTCATGCATATTTTACAACTCTTTGATTTCTAAAAATCATACATACATTTTGGAAGAACATTCAAGGATTGAAACGGTCATTCACGCTTTACAGAACTTTGGTTCAACATTTATACTTACAAAAACCTACGAACTCACCAACTTTATGTTGACATTTTTAAGCATTTTTTCTTAGGTGAATTAGATGTTTGGCTTACTTGATGTGCACCGGAGTCTAAATTTGACAAGATGTCATTCATGGATTTCTACTTACATGCAAATGATCAAATCTCGTTGTATCATTTTCAAGCTTTTCATTGTGATGCAATTATGGGACAAGTCTTATATCAATTTCAAGAAAATCAACGAGATTACTTTTCAAACGACACATTTAGAGGTCGTTCTCTTGTATCTTGTGCTGTTGTATTATGAAGTAACGCCCTCAGACATATTTCCGCTGCGACACATTTTTGGGTGTGTTACAAATATTCGCAGCATTTAAAATCTTTTCAAACTAATTAGTATCATTTTCACCTCCAAGAAAACGTAGGAAAAAGGGGCTATGAATACTCACCTCAAACTTCACAACATGCACAAAAGTCCAAGCAAAAATCTACACAACATAATTAATGGGTTACACATGATTAAGGATTTACGGTCCTAATTCATGTAACCTTTCAATTAATGGATTATAAGGTCTATCATATACCTATAGACATCCTACCAAGCTTCCCATACTTTATTTATACTCTAAACATCTTTTATCCCTTTATTCAAATTTTAAGATATTGGCAGAATTTTATAGTCACTTCACGACCACTAATAAAATACCAAATGACCTTATTAGACTTTCTTATTGCAAACACATCATCTTCAATGACTTATGTAACTACTGTATTTTTTAGAAAAATTAATATTAAGTCTAACTATTTTTAAAATTTCCAACATCACAAAATGTCCAGATTCGGATCTGATTTGACTACCAAAACGTTTGACTTGATCAGACCCACTTAGACCCTTGGTAAAATTCTATAAAAATTCTAAAAAATCCTAGACATCATAAACTTACTACATTAGAAACTCCATCAATTAAAAAGATGTTTTCATATGGTTCTTGACTTCACAAACATAATACAAAATTTGTCCTGAAAACTCAGATTCGATAACGAATCTTGTAAAATACTTTTGACTGACTTCCAATTACTAAAGACTCATGAAACCAATTTTGTTGGAAAGTAGACTCTCTGTAGATAATTTTAGGCTCAAGAAAATCATAAAACCTATTCGTATGACCGAGTTATGACTCTCGCAAGATGACTCAAACATCTGCCCAATTTTCAATTCTGAAGTTACAATAATTAAACCTAATCAAACATACCCAAACCCTAATTATTATACCCAAATCAATATTAAATAATCATATCTTCATAATTACAGAATTTTTATAAAACCATAATCTATCAATTCAATTGTTACATAATTAAAACAATGATCAAAACATTTGTGTGATTAAGAGTATACAAATTAAACCAAACTAATTTTAGGGGGTGTTTGTTTCGGCTTATGAAACATAAACTCATTTGGGCTTATATCTCATAAGCCTTAATTTTTCGGCTTATTTTGAGACTTGTGGGCTTATATAAGTTTGTCATATCATGATAAACTTATATAAGCCCATAAGGCTCAAAATAAGCCAAAAAATTGAGGCTTATGAAATATAAGCCAAAATAATATAAGCCGAAATCAAATTTGATTTGTTATATTTCATAAGCCCTAATTTTCTGGCTTATTTTGAGATTTAAAGGCTTATATAAGTTTCTTATGATATAATAAACTTATATAAGCTCCTAAGTCTCAAAATAAGCCAAAAATTTGAGGCTTATGAAATATAAGCCCAAATGAGCTTATGTTTCATAAGTCGAAACAAACACCCGCTTAAACAAAAGATTTAACCTTGATTCTTGAAGCTTCAAAAAATAACAATGGTGGCTAGGGCTAGGTTTTTGGTCGACATATGCATAAGAAAAAAAAACCATATTTTTTTTACAAAATTGGACCTTCTAAAATTTTAGGCTTCCTTCCTTTTTTTTAAAACCGAACCATAAGCCCACCATATAAAAAATATATTTTTTTCTTTTTTTAATTTTCGGTTCCCCCTTTTATAAATTTTATTATTATTTATTACAAAACTAACTACTACCTACTACCTTAAATACCTAAATTAATACATAACTTTTAAAATAAAAGTACTTATACCAACTCTAAATTTTTCCCAACTACTATTAATCATTAATATCATAAATAAATTACGATATCTCGATTTACCAAGTAATCTCAACCCGAAATCATGAATACTCGATATGCTAAATTCTCAAACGCTCAAATGCTCAAATGCACTAATAT
The DNA here is from genome assembly GCA_026074375.1 of Tanacetum coccineum. Classification (NCBI taxonomy): domain Eukaryota; kingdom Viridiplantae; phylum Streptophyta; class Magnoliopsida; order Asterales; family Asteraceae; genus Tanacetum; species Tanacetum coccineum. Next base: position 26,974 of record BQNB010018353.1, read on the forward strand.
TCCAAAATCATTATCAAATACGAAATGGAATGACTAAATCATCCATTTCTATTCTTATAAGCACATATTATAACACACATATCATATCAGATAAATCACCAAATTGACTAACGTACATAAATGAAAACACATAAAGCTAGCTAGGTTAACACTAACGGTTAAACTAACCTTGCTAAATCGCGGTTGTCACATGTTAGTCCTTCATATTCTCAGTCTTCACAATCGTATTATGTCACCCACCCTCCTTCAGTACATGATTTTGATGATGATTATCAAGGAGATGTACAAGGTGATGATCAAGAAGACAAACTTTCAGCAGCAATGATGCATCTAACTCGAGCAATCACTCAACACTTTTCAACCATGACAAATAATCGTCTTCGTACTTCCCCAAACACAAGGAATCAAGTTTTCATACAAGATGGTCGTGTGGATATTCAAAGCAAGAATGTTGGGTATGCTGGAAGTGGTAGTAGGAATTTTGGAAGGGTTGCTGGAAATCTGAGTTCTTATAAAGGAGTTATGGCTAAAACAATATTTGATGCTTTGCGCGCAAGTTGAATGGCCATCTCTAGCTTGTGATGCCATCTGGTATAAGTCATGATGCCGTCACTTGAGGGATCTGATGGCGTCAGGTAGGCCGTCAGGGAGACCTAAGACATCACAAATGCATTTAATTTTGTAATTTCTGGGCACATTCACTAAAGGCGTCAGAAAAGTGGCCACGAAGGTGATACTTGCATTTTTTCCTTCATTTCTTCTCCAAATCAAGCCCAAGTCACGTGTATTCCTTCCAAATCCTTCCTAAGTACCTAAAATACTAAAAAGGAGATTTAGGATAATAAATGGACATATTTGCATCATTATAAGGGTAAAATGACCCTGGAAAATTGTACAAAATTATACCTCATCAGTATGTGAGGGTAATAATTGATGTTCTTTATCATTTCTCTGTAAATAAAATACAACTACGAGTCCCAAACATCCCAAAATGGTATACACTACAAAAGACTTGACTTAACAACCATGTAATTAAATAAATAACTAACTAAGAGTTTACTTATGTTTTCACAATAATGCACTAAAGATGAGTGCATACAAGGGGGCTAAGGCGATTTGGGTATAACATTTTAGTGGGGTGTGTAGAATATCTTTCAATAAGTAATTTTGGAAATTGGAATACTACGAGGATCACGAAAACATAGGCACATAAGGGTGTACTAGGGGTATCTTGCACTAAAAATGAGTGCAACAAAGGGTGTAAGGTAATTACATATTATAACAAACGCATGCTAAAAACAAGGTTAATTCCTAGTGTCTCTTATCACTTAATAATTTCTAATCACATGATTGTGATCTCACTAGCGGTCTTAGGATGTACCACTAAAGCAAAGTCTAGAATCTAATGCACTACTGGTATACTCAAGCATTAAAACCGGTTTTGTCTTTCGATAAAAAATTAATATTTGATTTCGTTGAGGTTAACGTGATTTTTAGTATTAAGGCTACATCCCTTATATTCAATATAATTATTAATGTTGAATTAATTATTTTATATATCAAAAGTTATAACGAAAGAAACAATCGGGTTTCTTGCAACATCGATTTTATTGCGATGCACGACGTGTTCTTGACAAAAAGAAGAATACTTAAACATGCTACAATTTGGTCTCAAGTTAAAAAAGTTAATGTAAAGCAAAATTTTTACACTGGTATCTTCAAGTTCACTTACCATTTATTATTGTTTGGTTTCACACATGTCGTACGAATAGAGAAAAATAAATCAAGCACTATATTATTATTTCATGTACAATAGATGATATTTTTGTTTCAAATATGACATGTTAATTGTTGCATGTACAATAGATTTTAAAACAACACGTGAATATAAAATCTTATATGATCTCATACAAATATCTTAAAAAATAAAAGTTACATTGAACTTGACATATGAGAGTTAATGCTAACCTACTACATCTACTATCTTTCTTTTACTATACACTTCTCTCCATTAATTCAACAATCTACTCGTTTGCCTTACAAATTGCAACCCTCTAACTTTTTACTCCTTTCTTTTCAAATCTTCTTCGTCACCAAGAAATAACTAAGAAACCACACAAATCAAAGACAAAAACACTCTTGATATAAGTAAAAAAAACACAAACCAACACACCAATAATCTCATAAACATATAAAAATAGTTTTAGCGGGCATGGAGCATCATTTCTATGTAGATCATCATTCGTTAGTCTTTAAAGCTCTATCTCCCGGGCCAAATCTTTATCATCTTCACTATTAAACATCTACAACACCACAAAAATAAATGAATCATTAGACTAACCACATCTATCACATATTTACAATAAACTAATAAAGTGAAAAACAAAAATAACTTAAATAAACAAAATCAATTATGCACAAAAAAAGTGTGGTTAGAGCTTGAGAAAAAAATGTGCAAGAATAAGAATGCGTATATGACTTTCATGTTTTATTTATAGCTAAATATGTAACTTAAACATATTAAATAACTACATGTCAAGAGACTCTTTTAAATGCTAAGGAAATCAAATGGGACCTAAACATATGATACATAAATCCTTTGCATTTAAAACATTAATCTTTCACCCATAATGGGTAGTATTGTGATAAAAAAAAATTGGCTCGTGAGATGCTAAAATGCAATAATACACTAATCTTCATCTTATATATTGTACAATTCTCATAGCAAAGATTAGAAAACTTGAAGCCTCCACATTTAATAACTGTACTCAATCTTTAGATATATAAGATGTTAGGTAAGGCTGTAATCATAATTTGGGGTAATATTTGAGTGATAAGGTTTTTTTGCTAGTCATATAAGTCCAATCTATTGAGACGCTTTTGTGAAACTACAATGACACCAGTAATGTCATAATTTTTTTACAGTTGGGCCAAAATTACCTTCTTAGACTACGTTTTAGTATATTACACATCATTTTCAAGACAAAACAAATGCAAACGTAAGAACAGTTTCTAAGACTTTCATTACCCTCCTCACACTTAAATTGAACATTGTCCCCAATGTTCTAAAAATACCCATAAACATGAAAGGAAAAAATAAATGAAAGACAAAAGAAACTGGAACTCCCCTTGTTTCCTTGGAATGAATGAAGAACCACAATATACAGCCAAATCTTCATCCAAGAAGCGTCTGAGAACTCCTCTTATCTAATATAACCTGTAAATATAAGAGAAATATACTACACCCATGTAAAACCGGCATGGGATAATGTATATAAACGCATTGAATTCATAATTAAAAACCTAAGAAAGCAAATAAAGAGAGAATACATTATACTAATGAATTATGAAATCTGCAGATATCTGGAAATTTAAAAATTCAGAAAATTTTACAAAACTAAATTTTCAAAAATTACAAAAAACTACAGATTTTGTCTTTTAATTATCTGACGCCGTCAGGTGCAAATCCTGACGCCACCAGACTGACATCTAACAGATCTTGAATTTTCGTTTTCTAAAAAATCTACTTTTAAGTTCTGGAAAAATTCTCAAAAACCATTGAAACATTAGCACAAGTATTTGACTCAAACCTAAACAAAAACAAAGTATGATTTATAGGCTACTTATTTTCACATGTTTGATTTGAAATGGTTCTTAAAACTAGATATTAATTTCCCTGCACTTTTTTAATGAAAAATACCTTTACATGTAACTTAGACGAGGTTAAAATCATGATAAAACATGATCATATAGCTTTCAAACACGTAGAAACCAACAATCAAGATAAAAGCGTACATAACACTCCTAAAATGCATAAAATAAAAATGAGTGGGTTGCCTCCCACCTAACGCTTTTTCTTTATTTACGAGTCTTGTAGCTAGACTCAAAGTCATAACCTAGGAATCAAAAAGTTTATCCAAGTCGAGGATATAGCTTGGATTGTCTTTTTCGAATAATTTCCTAGTTGTTGGCATGGTTCGGAAGAGTCTATCAAAAATTTCCCCATCGGGATCTATTAGTTCCATCCTAATGTGTTACGCCTCGTCTCCTCCGCAGGGTCGCTTTTTCCAATTCCATCCATCAGTAAACATGTCTTTCAATTCCTACTTATATCCCTTAAGCTTTATTGGTATAGTTCTTAGGAACTCATTCATCTTTATAAACACCAAGACATCCTAAAAAGGATCAAGTTTCACATCCCTAGCTAAATCCCACGCTCTAGGTGCATTTTTCATCGTAAACTCTTCCTCTTAATAGAAAGGGCGTTGGGGACCTACGAAATATTTCCTAAGTCAGGGACAATAATTAGATGGTCTTCTAGCTTGAGTAATCTAATAAGGTACTTCCTCTTCTTTTTTATCATCCTCCTCCTCCTCCTCCTCTATTTCCTCATCTAATTTCTTATCCTCTATTTCAACAACTTCACCATCATCCAATTCTTCTTCCGAGTTGGAATGTTTACTAATAAGAACCACTCTAGACTGGGTATTGATTGCACTTTTAGGATGCGAATCAATTACGAATGGAAATTCAAGAATCTCATTAAGCTCCTGAATGATTTTGTCTCATGATGGGTTTGGTGGGATGGGTGGTATTGGTGGATTCACGTTCTCCATAGTATAGAATGGAATAGTCCATGGACTTATACTAACAAAGGCATAAAGAAAATATAGACTACAAGAAAGCTGCTAAAAGAGATAGAAATAAAGATCTCAATTGATAGGAATCTAGTGAGTAGACCTAAGCTAGATTGAAATTGAAACCTAGACTATTCTCCAACAGTAACGCCAAAAATTTGATGTGGCGGGTTGTAACACCAAAGTTTTACAACCCTCCTAGGAAGAGTACCTAACCGTTGTAGTGTAGTATAAGAAAGATTGGTGGGTTGATCGTTCTCTAGGGGAATAGTGAGGTAGTTTCAAAATGCATGTCACCTAAATCTAAGGGTATAGGGACGATTCTTTTTGTATTTTTATGTTTTACGAAAGTATGTAAAATCTCATGTTTTGAAGGGGGTTTTAATTACGCTAAATACTACTCTTAATTGCAAGAAATAAAATAACAAGAAAGGTAAAATGGTAAGAAATTCTTATAGGGAAATGAGGTGTTTATCTAGGATGCACTATTTCGAAATTGCTCTACCTAATCTATTGCATTGTCACGTCCTTGCTAGTGTAATGTGAGTATTCCCTATTACCTATCGTACTTTGGTTAGTCCCACGCCTATACACTAGCCTAAGCGAATAACACTTATCAGATTGCCTACGAATACACCCAATAACTAGCATAAACTTTAAATACCCTTTTAACTAATAACCTAAGACATAGGCACCTATTAAACTTGTTTTAGTTGACGTTCTAGCTAGACTGCGTATCCTAACCAGTTTCAACTCCTAACAAACACACTACTACTAAAAGACAATAGATTAAGTTTCACAACTAGGTTTCATGCAATCTTAAGTAGACACTAATTAAGTTTAGCCTAGCATGTAAATAATGAAACAAGTAAAAGGCATAACAACAATAAGTATAAGACATAATTTACCGATTGATATACTAAACTTATCTCAATAATACATGAGAAGTTTTGAGATAAAAAGGGCTTAAAAAGATTCCAAAACCGTCTAGGGTTTAGCTCCCAAAAGTTCCACACGAATTATGAAAAACAATGCAAAAATATATATAGGAAAATACATCTGACGGTGTTAGGTGTTGCTTGTGACGCTGTCAGATCACCATCGACTTTTAGGGTTTATCTCCACCGCCATACTATGACGCCGTCGGCTAGAAGGGGGTGACTCCATCACTTGACGGGTTTGACGCCGTCACAGAGGTCGTCACAAAAACCTAAAGCATCAAAGTGCCATTTTTATAGCACTTTTTGGGCACTTCCATTGAAGGCATCACGATGCCGGTCACGATCGTGAATCTTGTCTATTTTCTTCAGTTCTTCGCCAAATCAAGCCCATAAATCAGGTTAATACTTTATGTTTGTATCCCAAGTACTCTAAAAACCTAAAGAAGCTAATTAGGGCGATAAATGCTCAATTTTGCATGATTTAAAAGGGTTAAATAACCCTAAAAATGTAAGAAATGACACCTATTCATCTGCAGATAATAATTTCCTTGTTGACTATGCAAAGCGGATCTCATAGGCTCTTGCCTGACACTACACAACGGAATATTTGTTTGCCCTTGATTAAACGGGTTTGTTAAGGTAATGCCTATTATTGCTTCCGTGATTTTTTATTGGACATTAGAGATCACCGTTATTTTACTTCTAATATGTCGTTATTGTTTATACTGAAACAACAACTGTTTTTTCTACGATCTTTCACTATAATATTTGACATTAATTTATTCATAGTTTCACCTTAATGCTACCACCAATACTTTAGACCATCAACCATTAGTTTAGGGAGATAAAACTTTTTATATACTTCATAGGTTGTCTTCATATATCTAATTTGGCTAATATTTGCTTGACTATGATGCATCTATCACTCGACTGCAACTTTATTTTGTAGCCACTACAATATCTAAGCCAAACCATGCATATCCTGTCTTTAGTTAAAAAGACATTATTTATTTTTTTATTTAGGCTATCCATGATACAAGTGGACTTGAAAAAATGTTGGTGTAAGGAGAAATGAAGAAACGAAATAAATTTCTGCTATGATGCTTACGATAGGAATCTAGTCATAGAGAAAATCGTTATCCCGATCTTTCTTTGTGTAAAAGAATATCCTTGCACACTAACTAGAAAACCTTTAAGTCGAATTCTCCCATACTTCCTACCATAAATGTTAGTATGTCCATTTACATACCGAGCATATTCAAGAATAAAAATGAACAATGTCTTACATGACACGTATGTTGATTCTGACATCTTAATAACGGCATGTTTGCGTATAAAAGGGTGTTGCTATGGAAAGGCGAGAAGATCCCAAAATGGCTTTGGTTTGTTTTCTAAACCGGTATACCACCTCAGGTACTTCGTAATTTTATTCTTTCTGTTACATTTTGGGAAATTCCTAATTTTTTTTTGAACGGCAATTGTGGCTACATGGCCCCTAGCCCAGAAGGCGTAGCGAGCCCACACAACCAGGTTGGGTCTAGCCCAGAAGGCAGTGACACCCTTCCCTTTACGCACGCCAAAGGAAACCTCAATCGCCCTAGACAAGACTCAAACTTGAGACCTTGCCTAGGATGGTAAAACCTCCATACCATTAGACCAGAGACCCGTTGGGGGGAAATTCCTAATTGGGTATTGTTTAATCAGTTGGATAAATTTATATGGTACTAAACCATCTGAATAATACATGATAGTATTTACAAATTTTTATTTCAACTCTTCAATATTTAGTGCTTTAAATTAGCGATTCATTATTTTGTATTATTAGTGATGTTGTGCAATTTCAAATAGATGTATATTATAAAGGCGATTTGAAAAAAACAATGTCTAAGCAACTTCTCTGGAGTTACCAGGAAAAAGAAAACCCTTATTCTCTATCATAATGGCAACGCTTTTGATTCCTTATAATTTTATTAGCTCGATTATTTTTAAATAGGACTCGGACCACTAGATGATAATGCTTTGAACTTACATAAGAAATGTAAAAAACATTTAAAAAAGCATTCTTAACAAGGGGCGTGCAAAAAATAAAGCTAACATGAAGTGAAAGTATGGGATCTGTGTTGTTGGATGTATTATAAAATGATGTATAATAGACATGATGTTGGTAGCGATTCATTATTTGCAGTGGAAGCATACCTATTACCGAGCAACTTATCCATGTTTAAAGCATCAACTGATAAGCTATGAACTATAGGATTCTTTACTTCATGGTTAACTATGTTGGTGTTTTGATAATAAAATAACATATTATTAACAATTGCACGTAGCGGATAAAACATAACTCAACGAATCCATAAAGTTATATGATTAATCAAATAAATAACAACGATTATTACCTTTGCAGCATGATCAGTAGAATAAAAAAACAACCTTCTCTTGTACACGATCTATCCAAAAAACCAAGTGACCAGAGTAGATCACCTCTATGAATATCCACACTACACTTCACCATATACCTCTTGGATGTTAGTCCTTAAACCCGTAACCTTGGATTAGACTTTAAATGAACAAGAATCAAAGTGATTAATTAAGAAAACAAAAACCCTTGGTCTTTATTTGTGTTTGTAGCGTGAGTTATATAGAGGAGAAAGGAGAGGATGATTTTTGGTAAGTTGTTATATCTTAATTTCAAGATTTGACCAAATAAATTGGTACTTATCAAGAATCAAATCTCCCCCTTTTCACTCCTTAAGGTCGGCCACCATAAGGTCCAACATGGGCTTGTCCATTTGTTGGTCTAGTCCAATAAACTAAGTGCAAGCTTAGTTAATTAGAAGCCCTATATTTATCCCATGTTACGTAGCTTATTATATACCGTAAATACAATAATCACGATATATAATAGGCTCACATGTGTCCAGCCGTGCATTATTTATTATGACATGAGCATACTCCAACAGCTCCTACTTGCGCACGTCATAATAATCAAGTAATAATACAAGCAAATGTTAGCGTCTAGCAACACGTCAATGCCCCCAGAAACATATGAGGATTGTTTCTTAAACATCGTATTTTAAATGGTTTAGATATCAATCATCCTTTTGTTAAAGTTACTACATTAAACATTAGACACGGATCATGAGTCATTCTAATGCTTAACGATTATGTTTCTCGATATAGACATTGAACTAGATTACCAAATTAATCAAGTATCATCTTAATTACATTTGAGTGCGGCCATACATACATCTGTTCAAATCATCAAAGGGCCCAGTAGTATCTAACTCCAAAACATATGGAGGAACAAATCCTATTTTGACTGCACGTGTCTGTCATGTGTTTCACATCCCTCCTGAAAATGGCCTTTATAGCAGCCTTGTTCAAGTCAGCGTTGAACCATATCAAAGATAGACATTTCATATACACAAAATCTACTTGCATCTCAAGTCTAAGGATGAGAGACATAACCACTTGTGAGATTCACTATTGATGCCGATCTATGTAGTGATTTCTCATAGATTGGGTTAGTCCAATGTTCATCCAGTGAATAACATATGAGTTTGGCGGTATCATCCATTAATATTCATACTATATGAATATGACCAAAACACTCACATTTGCCTTATTTCAATGATACTCCTGTATCATCAAGTGACAATGGACGATTTAGAATAAATAAATTATTCATGGATTTAAACATGCTAGTATATAACACAGTTGTACACATGAAGACGATCACACCAAGTATATCAATTCATTGCTTAATACAACTGCTTAACGTTTCATTATCCAAATACTAAAAACAGATATGCATGAGACTACTAGCAGGTCGAAGTTCAATGTTCCTAGCATGATAAACATGTTTGGTACAAGACATTGACTTTGTAAAAACTACCAACTAAGTTGTCATTTGAGTTTGAGAATACTTATTTCAAAACTTACATACAGTGAAGGTTTTGAATAAAACGATGATTGTAATTTTGTATATGTGCGTTTAAGTGCTAATACAATAATACTAGCATTGCCACAATATATTACATAGGTTGTTTAAAGCAAGTAAGCCACTATTTAAGACAATCTTCTTAATAGCTTCCCAAACTATGAAGTATTCTTATTCTTTAATGAATAGTGCAACAATGCTTTCAATCAAGCATGTCTAGTTAGAAATATTATCATTTACAATAAAATCCTGCTATGACTAGGATTGAGAATCATCTCAATCAAAATAAGCATTAGTGTATAAACTCAACACTAATATCCTTATTAAAAATCCGTAAACGATGAACATGTCTTTAGTCCTTTGCATGCCGTTTAGAATAGTAGTCTAATGAGTTTCACTTAGTTACTATGGTTGTCAGTTCATCTTGCATTCATGCAAGTGTTACAATTAGTCTAATACATATCATGACATACATAAAAACCTTTAGCGAAACTACACGTTTTCATGCATGTGTTCAATCTCATTAGGTGAGACAGAACTTTGAGTCTTGCTCAATAATGTGTCATATTGTGTTAGACTTATTAATCGCGTATGTCTATCAAAATAAACATATGCTCCAAGGTTGTATGTTTTATTTCGTATATCTCTCGATAGAAATATTATTCCAAACTAAGGATTAAAATCTAGCTTAGGTAAAATATCATTTCCAATATGTTGACAACATATGAGATATAAGAAAGACAAAACATAATGCTCTGACTAGCTTTAAGGTGTACTCAGAAGTTATCTTTGTTTCAATCAAAATCAAATTTTCGGTTTAAACTTAAGATTCCGTCTCCTATATGCATGCTCTGATCCATACTTGGATTTTGCAGATTGCACATTTTCTAAAGATAACTTGGATTCAAAAACCCTTTTGATTACTTAACGTCATCGCAAAGGTAATCATTCAAGAAGGAGTTTTACATCTAATTGCCATATTTCATATTCATGAAATCAAGTATGGTAATTAATATCTTTATTCATTTAACGCTTGTAAGGAAAAGAAGTTTTAATCATAGTCAATCGCTTGAGTATAAGTAAAACCCTTACCATTAGGCGTGCGTTTAAATGTGTGCATTTTTGTCCATATTAGTCTTCTCGTAGAAGAACCAATTTAACCTCTCAGACTTACCGATTGGTGAAAGATCAATCAAATTACAAAATGATTTTCTTTCATGGAATATATTTCAACATTCATTATGTTGTTCGCCAGTGCATTCAGAAGGTTGTGTAAGAAGAGACTTTCTCCAAAACAGATGCTCCTATTTGCTTCTTGTAAGAGGAGACTTTTTCCAAAAATGCAGCAAGTCGAGCAACAATAAAATTATTCTCGTTTAGGAGGTATAATATATGTTGACAGTTCTTGACTCTAGTTTGCTAATAGCACGCTTAACGTAGTCTCAACAAATTCAGAACTTCAGTTAAGACTTAATGGGAGTCTTCCCATTCCATAACCTGATGGTGTCTTAGTTACCTGCTTGGTTGGAACCATATTAAGTAAACACGTGGCTTTCTCAATTCTGTTAACCTTGATAAGATTAGAGGTAGGGTAGTTAAAGTTATCAAAAATCGAACAATATCAATAAAGTTTAATTTTAAACAGTAGACATATCATAGCGATGTGGTATTCTATAAGTAATGGGATTGTGAGACAGTATCACAATTCTTTAGATAACATAATACCCTTTGGCTCACATACTTGCCAATTTGTTCAAACATAATGGCATTAACAGTAATTTCAAGCCAATGCATGCTATAACGTAGAAGTTTTAGAGAAGTTCAAGGACTTTATGTACATGTCTTAACTATAAGACATAACACGTTAATCGTTAACATTATGTTATAAGTCTTTGATCATTTCAATGACTTCATGTACATGTCGTGACAAGGAGACATAACAAGTCAATTGCTTACTTTATAAGTCTTTAAACAGTTCAAGGACCTTATGTTTATGTCTTTACAAGAAGTCATAAGCATATTAAATAAAGTATTATTGAACGCCGACTCTTGGCTTTAACAGTCTTTTCAAGTTAATTACATACTTCTTATTGATGTCTTTACAACAGTCTTTTCAAGCTAAACCTTTTAGTGAATATGATGAAGTAGGTATTCATTATTTTTTGACACTAGTTCTAAGTAGGGTGACATACATCAAGGTGTATAAGTCCTAGTAGAATAATAGTTTTCTTACCATGCGGTTAAGAAAAACCATTAGTCATATTGTTATGTGTTGTACCTTGCACACAATTAAGATTTCTCCTACTGGTACACAACACAACATCAAGCATTTATACAAACAAGTGAGCATATTATAAGTCAGGTTACGATCCTGAGACTAGTAGGTTATGAGTCCACCATGCTTTCGTTTATTTGTATGAATAATATGACAATGTCACAGATATGATATGATTTAAGTCAAACTTAAATCACATTTGCATTACAAGTATATCTAGAACTTTATTGTTTAATAAGCAATCATGCATAAACATTGTATAGATAACATTTTAGGTAGCGACATCAGAAAAGTGACAAGTTATCTAATAGAATAATATGCAATGATTATTATAAAATATGATGCTTCATATGTGAAAAGTAATGTATAATTTCAAGACCAGGTAGAAATAAAATAGGTTACTTACAAGGTGATAAGCTCATAGCCCCCACTGAATTTAGACAACATTACATGTGCATCTATATCAGTAGTAAAATGCATTGCTCCCACTGGATAAGATAACATTAAATGTGTGTCTATACCAATGAAGTGCAAGTAACAATTTATTTACTTTTCTACTCTTTAAATATCTACACATTCTCACTAATGTGAGCCTCTCAAACTAGTAAACATGTACTTAGATATTCAAAGAAGTGCATCAAGTTCTACTATATATATGATGGACTAGCCATCAATGCTATTTTTTAACTTAAAAGTTTTGCATGCAATTCCTCCTTCTACATTACCTCAAGGGTGTGTAGAATCTTAGGAAAAATATCGAGTTAAGGAAAACTACTAGAAAGCATGCTATTAGTTTCCTTTTCTCTTTCGCGACTTATTGAGATTTTCCCTTTCTAATTATTAAAACTTATACTATGTCTTGACACTTCAAGATGTTGTTGGGTGCAAACCCAATCCCACATCGATAGAATAAATAAACTGAAGATGGGTTTCACACTTATAAACACCCCTCTCATTGTAATTGTAAACTTGGATCTGGGTGTGTGTGTTTGTACCCCGTGCAGTTTAGCACGGGGCGTGAAGTTTAGCACTGGGTGTGCAGTTTAGCACGAGGCGTGCAGTGTAGCACGGGGTGTGTAGTTTAGCACGATCGTGCAGTTTGGCACGAGCCTGAGCAGTTTAGCTCAGAGCTTAATAATATCTCTCTAGTTTAATCCCGTGGACTGCCATGACTATCCTAGTCGTGGATACCATGTTATATCTTGTGTCGATTATATTTTGCGTTTACTTTCCGTAAGCCTTGTTTGTATTCTTTGTTTGTTCGAGTGGTGAGTGTTGGAGCTATATACCGTAAGAGGTGTGTGCAGGTGCCATATACCCTAACAAAGTGGTATCAAGAGCCAAGCTACGATAAACAATGGCAGAAGACGGTAAGCTAAAGATCGACAGTATGATGGTTATGATTTCGGTTTCTGTAAGATGTAGTTCGAAGACTCTCTATATCAGAAGAAGCTTTAGTATCCTTTGGCAAAAGCCAAACCTACAGGTTTGAAGGCTTTGTTATTATTATCTTCGTAGCCCTAGAGTTGGTCAAGCACTATTACAACAGTTAGTGGTTCGTGTAGAACTACTAAGCTAACGTTTAAAAGGATTCGAGGTTTGATTCTTTATTGAAGATATTCGTCGAAAGACATCCATAGAATATACGAATTATTTGTTAAGTGCAAAGGACATATATAGGGGCAGATGGTACGACAAAGGGTAGGAAGCAGAATAGAAACAAGTTGAAATCATGGAAGATACGAGAGATAAAGTACAGGCAGAATATCACGTGTTGGAATTGCAACAAGAAGGGCCACTTTCAAAATCAGAGTTCGAAGCTTGTAGCCACCAAGGGTAAGGAGGTTAACATGGCAGTTGGAGACTCTGATGACGCATTGGTTTGTTGCGTTGAGAATACGGTTGAGGATCGTATTATGGATTCTAGTGCATCGTTCCATGCTACCTATTGCAAAGAAAAGTTAGAAAGGTTCAAGCTACGCTCCGGTAAGGTTCGTTTAGCAGATGATAAGACTCTAGACATTGTAGGCGTTGGAGATGTTGTCCTTAAAACTTCTTTTGGTACAAGTTAGACTCTAAAGGATGTTAGGTACATTCCAGGTCTAAAGAGAAGGTTAATCTCAATTGGGCAGCTTGATGAGGAAGGTTACCACGTATGCTTCGGAGACCAGCAGTAAAAGGTTACTAAAGGTAGTTTGGTGGTAGCTCGTAGGAACAAACGTAGAAGCCTGTATATGGTTGAGGTACACCCCGAGGGGATTGGCGCAATTATTGATGGTAGTGGCAGTGCAGCTCTGTAGCACCAGAGACTTGGTGATATGAGCATGATTGGTATGAACATGTTAGCTTCAAAAGGCAACGTTCCAGATGTACGGAAGGTACATATCTACTTCTGTAAGCCAGGTGGTTTGGGGAAGCAGAAGAAGCTTTCCTTCATAATGTTATTAAAGATAAGAAAACTGCAGAGGTTGGAGTAAGTTCATATAGTAGGCTATGACCCTACATTTATTGCATCAATATGAGGATCCCGCTACTATGATATTGTTATCGAAGAGTGCAGCAGGAGTTGTGGTAGGTATAATGCAAACCTTCAGGTGAAGTGTTTAAAGTTTGATAATGGTGGAGAGTATAGTAGCTGACCGATTAAGTTTTGTGTCGAGGAGGGGATTGTGATGCTGAAAATGGTCCTGGAAACACCTACTTAATCTACCCGATAACATCAAATATTTAATACTTTTTAGTATCATTTTATCCCCTAAATTACTTGCAAATATGTCACTAACATATGAAAACAAGATATTTTCTATTATTTTGTGATTTTTAGGTAAAATGTAGGTAATTATTATTTATCAAAAGAAAAGGACGTAAAATGTAAATATTTACAAGACATTACGGTGTAAACCTTTTTAAGGTTACGCCGTAACACATCTCATGCAAATTACATCACTCAAGCAACGATTACGGCGTAATCAATTATTGGTTACACCGTAACCATTACTATGGAAAGAAGCTCATGACTAAAATAACATTACGGCGTAACAATACAACTGGTTACGCCATAACTACATTCGAGGAAAGAAATCAAAGTCGTGATTATTTATTAAATATGAAGATTCGGTGCTGACAAGGCTTTACGGCGTAATTTCTCATATAGTTACGTCGTAATCTATTATTTATGGAAAATATATTGTTGCTGACTAAAGGTTACGACGCAACGTGATTACTAATTACGCTGTAACCAATTTTATCACTTAAAGATGGAAAGCCGCGTCAGAAGTTTACGGCGTAACGTCAAAAAAGTTTGCGACGTAACCACGTCGGTGTGGTTACGCCGTAACCAAATCAATTACGGCATAAAGTATGACTCGGCCAGGGACTACAGTTGCACAAAAACTATCAACTTTCATTAATAGAATTTAAAACTACATGGAAGTCAAGGGACCAATGCGTCAATAAACCAAAGATATATTATATTATAAATAATGAATGAATTTGGAGAATTATCATTCATTATCTCCGTGTGGTTTTCTTGTGCGACGAACAGAAGGACAAACGGGAAAAGAAGAAGCAGGGTGCTTGCCTGCTTGATTCGGGTATAGGGCGAACCCCTTCGGGGTTCGCCACGGGATCCAACTAGAAGACCGGGAGCATTATTTCAGCATGATTTGTACATGATTCCTCAACAATTAGAGTTTGGTTTCAATTAAATATTTTTAATAATTTATTTGGTCTCAGCTTAATTTGTTGATGTTTGATATTTATTATGTTTAATTTTATTTGTAAAAAAAAAATACTTTGTCATTTTAAATTTATTAATTATTCATTACTTTTGTTATGATTGTTTCCTGTTAGATTATGGTTTCATTAGATATTCCTAGACTATCGTGTAACCCTGGGTTTTGGTAGTACGGGTGGTTTGGACCTAGCTTGCCCCATAATTAGATTATCTTGTCAATATGGGATCCAATGGGTACTAGGGAGGATCACTAACTCCTTACTTAGTGTAGGAACTGACCGGTCACCACACATATCATTCGATACTTAAAAAGCACAGGAACTCTTTCAGAGGGGGTTAATAATCTTAATAGGTTATTAGATATGTTTTGGGAATAATTAGGATTAATCACTGCAACCTGGATAACCTACCTCCCAGATGATTCGGGACTGATTCGGAATCGCAGGGAGTATAGGATAGACTATATACGCACATTCAAGTCTATCGACTTTAGAAACCACTAATAAAACAAGAATTAGACATTGCACTTGAGATCAAAATAATTCAACCTTGGATATTTAATTAAGTTAAATGGGTTCATCTTCCTAGTAGTTTTCCACTATACCAATTCCTTTGATTGATTAAACCACTTTAATTCTTCTCATTTATTTTCTTACAACTTAATCTTCAAAACAACTTTAAAAACGTGACACTTTAAACTCAGATTTACTTCATCTCTTTAGCTCTTGGGACGACCTCGGATTTACCATAACTACACTACTCACGATCGGGTTCTCTGCCCGTTAGTGCGTTTGTTAGGTAGATCGAGTTTTATAAATTTAAAACTTGGTAAATAATTATTTAAAATAAAATATGCATCACTACCGCATACCATATGTTCTGATAGGGTTGCATATTCCAGAGGAAGAATGGTGAGGGAAGGATACTAGTCTCGCACACTTGAAGGTATTTGGTTGTGACTCATTTGTTAAAGTGAAAGATGTTTGCGGAGAAGCCATGAAATGTACATTTATATGTAATGGCTCAAATGAAATGCGATATAGCTTTCGGGATACGAAGAGTTACCAGGTTATCCGAAGCAGAGATATTACATTTGTGGACTCGATTTATGGAGCCAGGTCTGTGACAGATTCAAGTATCTTAACGAAGCCAATACAGAAGAGTCAAGTGGTGTTAGTAGACATTCTAGTGAACCTTACAGAGAATGATAACATAGTTGCAGAGCATAGGTTGAGTTCAGAAATCACTCAGAGCCTAGATGGGAGCTCAGATACGAGTGAAGGGGTCCAAAAATAGTGGGAGCTTTGAGGATAGTGAAAGATCATATGAAGAATATTATAAAGACGGAGCATCCTCCAAGGAGGGAGGCTTCAAGACTCCATAGATACAAAGATCCAACACAGAGAGTCCAAGGCTCCAGTAAGGTACTCTCCATCAGCAAACTATTTGCTACCGACAGAGAATGGTGAACTAGAGTCTTATTCAGAAGCCTTGAGTAACAAAGAATCCGTACAGTGGAAGAAGGCTATTATTGAAGAGATGGTTTCACTTAAAATGAACCAGACGTGTTCCTTAGACAGATTACCAGCAGGAAACAATGCATCACAAAGCTTGTGGATGTTCATGTTTAAAGAAGAGCAGGATGGCAGCAAAAGGTACAAGGCTCGATTGATAGTTAAGGGTTTTTAACAGAAATGGAAGGTAGACTACAATGAGATCTTCTCTCCAGTTGTGAAGATGACTACAATCAAGTTAGTCTTGAGTATTGTAGCTGCAGGAGCCTTCTTATGTGGGAGCCTTGAATGATACATCTACACAACACAAAAGCGAGGATTTTTAGCTAGCTGGGCAGGAAGAAAACCTAGAGTGCAGATTGAAGGAAATTATGTACAGACTAATTCAAGCACCGAGGCTACGGTAATTGAAATTTGACAGTTTTATGCAAAAGGATAAGGTGCGAGTAATGTGCCATGAACCAATGTTGCTACTCTAAGAAGATGGTTCATCATGCATTAGACAACTGTTAAATGTTGAGGACGTGCTGGTCGCATGCTCTGACATGGCAGAATTCAACAAGCCTAAGTGGTAGTTGCCTTTAGTGTTCGAGATGAAGGATATATGCTCTGAGAAGCAGGTGCTTGGTTATGTGCTTACATTTGGTATAACAACAGTCGAGTGGGAGTCTGGACTACAGAAGAGTATCACTATGTTAACTATAAAAGTCTACTTTATGGCAGTTGCATAAGCAAGCAGAGAGTTGATATGGTTGAAGAAGTCTCTTAAGAAGTTAGACTGAGCTCAACTAGAAAGTGTTTAATACTAGGACATAGATACTAAGAGTTCGATTCATCTTGTGAAGAATCTAAAGTTTTGTAGTTGGGCAAAGCTTGTTCGGATATTGATAAGTGAAGGGTCCTTATCTTTGTTGAAGATTCTTGGAACAAAGAGCCTTGCAGCGATGTTCACCAGGTTAGTGATGAAAGAGAAGTTGAAGTTTTGCGCAACTTTAACTGGCCTCCGAGTGAATGTAACGGAGGATGGTTTCTTACTAAAGAGAGGTTATTCCCAGTTTAATGATGTTAGTTCAGGATACCTTGTATCAAAAGACTCCTAGCACTGCGTTTGGTTGGTGTAGTGTGTTTTGTATGTTTGGCGATACAGAAAGGTTAGAGCGGTAGCATTGTTAAAGGAAAGTTGGTTCGAAGTTTACAAAGATTACTTGAGATGGAGAGAAGTGAAGTGATCAGCATCCAAGTGGGATATTGTTGAGTTGTGAAGGCTGATATAGGCCCCGATGTGATGGTGCAGGTGGCGCAACCTTAAGTTAATCCAGATTCAACGATAGCTCAGGTAGAGCAGATCACGCCGTTCACATAGAGTGGGACAGGTGGTCCAGCGACTCTAGAACATGTTGCGTCTTGTATCGTTAGAAGGGATGCTCATTGTAGTACTGGATTTGAGGGGAGGATTGTTGGGTGCAAACCCAATCCCACATCGGTAGAATAAGTAAACTGAAAATGAGTTTCACACTTATAAATACCCCTCTCATTGTAATTGTAAACTTGGATCTAGGTGTGTGTGTGTGTTTGTACCTCGTGCAGTTTAGCACGGGCCGTGTAGTTTAGCACGGGGCGTGCAGTTTAGCACGGGCGTGTAGTTTAGTACGATCGTGTAGTTTGGCACGAGCCTGAGCAGTTTAGCTCAGAGCTTAATAATATTTCTCTAGTTTGATCCGTGGACTGCCACGACTATCCTAGTCGTGGATACCACGTTATATCTTGTGTCGATTATATTCCGCATTTACTTTCTGTAAGACTTGTTTGTATTCTTTGTTTGTTCGAGCGGTGTGTGCAGGAGCTATATACCGTACAGAGGTCTGTACAGAGGTGTGTGCAAGTGCCATGTACCCTAATAGATGTATCATTTGGTGGCTATAGAAAACATGTTCTCTAGCAATCCAAATAAGATGTGCAACCATACTAAACCGTTTGACTTTTACAAGAGAATACTATTTCTCGAGTAAGTGTGCTTGGAGTTTGACTAGGATTATAAAATTTAAGTGTTCATATTATAGCTTTCTCATACAAGTAGAAAGGATAGGAATAAGTCTTTTTTCTTACAAGGAAAGAAGACTTAGTTTGCCTTCCTCTAACAAAGAAAGGAAACAAACTTTTGTTTACGGTTTGTGTTGCATAAATGTCATTAATAGAAATTACAAAGTTCAATTTAGTATTTTTGATAGTTATCCTTTTAAAATTAACTACCCTTGTTTATAATATACAACAATTAATTTTATGAAAGGCTAAGATCCTCACCGAGGTTCCACCATCACATCAGTTGATCTGCTAGCAATGATAGATTCAATAGGTAGGTGACGTTCACCAATTGCAAAAACCTGTGTAATTTTTAAACCATATGGGACTCGTGACATTAGTAACCGAGTAACTAATGTCAAACTGGCATGTTTAGTCCCATCCGTGCCTCGGGTTAAGGATCTCACCCGCTTAACTCAATTAAGTCATCCAATTTGAGAACTGTGAAAATATGTCTAGGTCTCACGTATAAAGAATGATCACCCTGGGTTACAATTCACCTACGTCTCACGCAAAGCAAAAAGTAATTGCAGGTGAACTCAATCAATTGGACGACACGACTTAAATTTATGACGGGTATTAGTTTTGATAAATACGTGATCAAAAGTGTGTACGAGGAAGCATGCATTCATCCTTCGTAGCACAAGTTAAAAACTATTTTTAACTTAAGTCTAGTCATTGTTTTATTTTTATGTGTATCGAGTTGTCTATTTTAAAGACTAATATATAACCTAAGTGGAATAAATATTAGTTGAACAATACATAAATTAAATAACAAGCATAACAAATGAAGTGTTATTTATAAAAACAAAGATTTAGTTTCAAATCATATTTAAACTTTAAACTAAATCAAATATTTAGTTTCTAAAATTGGTTTGTGTTTTATTTTTAGTTTTATAAAAACATTTGCAAGTTATATACATTCCAAACATATATAAAAGCAAACAAAACAAACACAACAACAAGTATGCAAAGCCTCAACCGATAAAAAAAACTATGTTTAGTCTCGTGAGCCATCACGAGAACCAAGAGGCCAACTAAGGGTTAACCAAACAACCACACGTAGGGCTCCCACTTACTCTAAGACCTATCAAGAGCAAGTGGAACCCCAAGTGAACGAGATGCCCAAATCTGCCAGAAAATTTAAGCTGTCTTCATGGGCCTGAAACTCCTAGAAGGAGTCTTCCCCAAACTGAGCTCTAGTTGAAGAAATTGTATCCTTATGAGTTGTGAACCTGCACAAAAAATTTAGGCTTCTAACCCCTGACAGAACTCCGAGAAATCCATTTTTAGTGGAAGTCACTCTAGCAACTTCGAATTGACTTAAGCCTATAACACTTTCGCCACTTCGAAACCAATCATCGGGCCTTTAACTCTTTCGCCATTCGAATCCAAGCATCGGTTACAATATTTTGATGACTAAATACACTTTACCTATCATCTAACTACTGTAATGCACCCAAACAATGGATACAACAAAGATTAAAAACATACAAAATAAGCTGAAACAATGGCAAACCCAAAACTGAAAATTAAATGCAAATACTAGCGAATCAAGTCACAAATGGTCAAGGTTTTCATCGGATTTGTATACGAAACATAATAATACCATAATATCATGTGTTAACAAGGTGTTGGCTAAGTCCATGGCCAAACATGCATGTATTTGCCATGGAAACAAAGTAAATAACAAGAAATAACTTGTCAGCCAACGAATCAAAGACAAAAATTAGCTAGAATTAAAAACCCCGATTGGTGCGTGTAACCAGTGGCCTTAGGGTCATTAAACACCGATTTTAAGACCTTATAATTATCATATAATTACTGAATTAATTACCCCAACGGCTGATAAAAAATTAATTCATGAATCGAACCGAAAAACGCGATTTAATCCATTTTACATGTACCCTATAACTAAAACAATTAAAGCATGCATAACAAATGGCTATGGTATCAAAAATCACAGATCATAAGACCTCTTAAGGGTCTAATTTATTTAGAAAAATAAGCCCTAAGCTGTTTTAATAAATATCTTTTGAATCCATAAAAAACACGCGTTTTTAGCCATTTATACGCATACATGATAATCATATGATATCATATGATGGCTCGTGATACCACTGCTGGTGTTTTGATAATAAAATAACATATTATTAACAATTAAACGCAGAAGATAAAACACCAATCAACGGATCCATAGAGTCATATGATTAATCAAATAAATAACAAGGATTATTACCTTTGCAGCGTGATCAGTAGAATAAAAAAACAACCTTATCTTGTACACGATCTATCCAATAAACCAAGTGACCAAAGTAGATCACCTCTATAAATATCCACACTACACTTCACCGTATACCTCCTGGATGCTAGTCCTTAAACCTGTAACCTTAGATTAGACTTTGAATGAACAAGAATCAAAGTGACTAATCAAGAAAACAAAAACCCTTGGTCTTTATTTGTGTTTGTGGCGTGAGTTACATAGAGGAGAAGGGAGAGGAGGATTTTTGGTAAGTTGTTATATCTTAATTACAAGATTTGACTAAATAAATTGGTACTATTAAGAATTAAATCTCTTTTTTTTTCAGTCCTTAGGCAGGCCACCTTAAGGCCCAAAATGAGCTTGCCCATTTGTTGCTCTAGTCCAGTAAACTAAGTGCAATATTAGTTAATTAGAAGCCCTATATTTATCCCGCATACGTAGCTTATTATATACCGTAAATACAATAATTACGATATATAAAGTGGTACCTCAGTGTATATGTGTGTTACCCCATAGACTCACATGTATCCAGCCGTACATTATTTATTATGACGTGAGCATACTCCAACAAACTAACTGATGCTCTAAACACGAATAAGCTGCTCGATAATAATATCAGTTTTTGTAATGGTTCACGTCCAAACTTCATTTGTCTTTCTTTGCCGAAATTTTATATGTGTATAGTTATGTGTTTTAAATGTGTTGATGAAAATTTGATGCTCGATGGAAAATGTAATGTTTGTTATTATGTTCATGCCTTCATGGGTCTCATGAACTGAGGTGTTTTTTCTAATGTTTATGGTTTTGTCAATATACATGCCCCGATCTACTTGCATATGTATTGTTTATGTTCATATTGAATTTAAGATGAAGCTAAATAAATTACTTTCCACCGATAGCTTTACAATTGTAATCTAAAGTATTAGTTTAATTTGATGTTCAATGTAATTGTAGTAGATTTGTTTTATATACTCAATTATTTTATAATATACTCAACAAAGCCGATCTTATTTAAACATAATCAACTTACAAACACTTACAATACTATCATATACAAACACCGTCGTTACACGTGAGTGAAAATCCTCGCTTGAAAAATATGATTTTTCACTTATTTTACTTAAAACACAAAAATAGTTAATATTGACTTTATATTTTCTAGTTTGACTTTTCAGTCAACCAAAAAGCTTAACCGTTCTATTTTGAAAAAAAAAGATTTTCCTTTATTATATCAACATAATATTTATGAAGAGTAGTTAGGTTTCGTTAAGTAAAAGGACAAAAAAACAATAATAAAATAACGAACAGTAAAATGTGAGAGTCATTTGCAAAGTTATGGAAATAGTATTTGAGGTTATCGGTACGTTGCAAAGTTAGTATTTAATGACTAACTTTGCAACGGAACGCTAACCCAATGACTGTTTTCATAAAAATTTTCAGAAACAATTTACGAAAATTGTCTTTGGGGTTATCAGTCATTTGCAAAGTTAGTCTTTAATAACTAGCTTACTATACGAAAATAATCCCCGAGTTATCATTCCGTTACAAACTTAGTCCTTAACGTAAAGTCACACGCTCATAGCGGATCGCTGGTGAAAAAACTACGTTTATAACTAACACATTAGGTTTTACAAAGACGAGAGAAGAGAAAACCAATTGAAACAAACATTGGCGCATTTAAAAGAAACCCCTCCTCCGGTTGAATTGTGATAGAAACCGTTGAAGAATGACTTATCCGGTGAATAATAATCAATCACAAGACACAAATACCGATTCTTCTTCAAACCACTCTTATTATGATATTTACGGCCCACAGGTTCTTGATTTATTTTTCTTAATGCTTTATAGTATTTCTTCAAATAAAAATCGTAGTTTCAGTAATAAGAGGGTGTTTTGCGTATGAGATTACAAATGTTAAACGTTTGTATAAAATTACTCGACTCATATATAATAATGTAAATGTAAATGTTGGTACAAATGACCTAAATGTCTCGATGTATATGAGTAGGGTGTTCGGTAGCATTATATAGAAATTTGTCTTTGAGAAATCAATTCAAAAAAGTGATTATATACTCTCCTAAAGAGATACAAAATGGTTCTAAACGAATTTTGACATTGACAAGTTTTGATGTCTGCAGGCGAAAGCAAGTGTTGAGTTTAAGACCCCGGAAGCCGACTCCACTTTGAATTTGGAAGTGAGTTTTCGATATTTACTCAAACTGTTTGTAGAGGTTTTAGCTGTTAACGATTTTATATGTTACTATCACAGGATGTTCAGGGGCTTGTCACGTGGGTGCTTGCTGATGGCTACATGCCTTCCTGGGTTTTCATTAAGGTTAAAACTTCTTACTCTGCTCGTTTATTTTTGTTATCACATGTCTAATTCACTTATTGTCTACAATATGTGATACAAGTAAGATGATATCAAATATGGATGCATTCATCACTTGTTTTGTTTCTATCTACTTGTTTCAAGCATTTCTCTATTTCAAGTGTTATAAGTCTATTAAGCTTAACATCTTTTTATTGAATATTAATATGTTATTTTGGGAGTGTGAGTACTTTCCATTATAAATATATTGAATAAGTTTCTTCTCATATGCAGAACAAACCATTGATTCCAAAAGTGGTTATGCTTTGTGTCCCTGGCCTTGATGCAGCAGTCTATCTATCACAGTCTAAAGTGTTGCACAGCTTCAAAGAATGTTGTGGTATCCCAAGGGCAGTGCTAGCTCCTAGGTTAGACATGATCAGATTTCGTTACCCAATATTACTCTTTTGAGTAGAGGTGGCAAAAGGGGGGTCATGCGTTTGGGTAACAATTGAAACCGTGTATCTATTAATGGGTTGAAATGGGCTAATCCGGGTCTGGTTGTCTCGTATATTTTTTTGCTCGAGTATTTTAATAGAACTTCTATAAAAATTTATGAATGAAATGAATGATACACCAAGCTGTAAATACTAATTTAATTTTTTAAAATAAAGCGATTTTGCAGGTTGTATACTTGTTTGTATTATAGTTAACACTTTGAGCAACCTTTTGCCCGTCCAATTTTTTTTATTACCCATCTCACCCTATTGGAATAAGTCATAACCCGGGTTGACCCTTTCAGTAAGTAAACGGGAACAAATTGCCACCTCTAATTGTGAATTCCCGTTCTCATAGCAATAATGTTCTCTCTTTTTTTTCTTGTGCTAGCTGTGTATTAGATGGAATGCAGACTATAGATGCACTTCTTACATGCAAGGTCAAGAGAAAAAGGAAAGCTGATACAATTACAAAGAATTGTGAACAGCCATCTGAAGCTGGTACGGGATTTAATAAGTTCACTTCCTTTTAACTTTTGGCAACTTTGTTTGACTGGGTTGTGTTTATTTTTAAACCCTTCCATGTATGCTAGTTACATATAATTGTAGCATACCCTAATGACAGAATCCAGGTAGTGTAGCTAGACAGTTTCTGCATGGTTCAAAATTGTGTTATCCTATGATATTGTATGCATATTGGAAACTAGTTATGACTATTTTTAGTATAGGGCACACATCAGTGAGGCCACAGAGTGTTATATGGTCAAAACTTTGATGTGAATATCGTCATATCAACTGGTTTAACCACCAAAATAATGTAGCACTTTGCTTAAACACATTTTGCTGTTTATCACCATGCTATGTCAATATAGTAACGATGCACTATCGAAACACTTTTCTTCGCCAAACATATATAAATATTATATTAGAATAGGTTCTGTAGACTGTAGAATATACCAAACACCAAAGTACCGTGTGTGAAGTCAATTAGAATAATACTACTTGAATGAAGTCTATGATTAGCAGAAAATGATGATTACCGTGACACACTTATGGGATAAAGGTATTAAACCTTCTAAGGATGCTAAATGTAAACTTGATCTTGGTTATGGTCAAATAAACGATAACAATAAGATGTGTATGCTACATTAAATGTATATTAAAAGACTCTATTACTTTGGTTCCAAAGTTAAAACCAAAGGAAAAAGTTGCCTAATATTGGTATGGAGAAATTAGAATCAAACTGTAATCATCTATTTTTTTTCAGGTGCATGTCCTGGCCGCGAAGATTTGACTTTGGCAGAAAAATTGAAAGATATTCCATTTCCATTGTTATACTATACTCTTACAGCAAAGGAGTTAGAAGACAATGGATATATTCACGATCAGCCAGGTGATCAGATTATGTCTATTTCATATATTTATCTATCAGTGTTCAGACAAATGCTATATTCTTTAATGATATTTGGCGAATATACTTGCAGGTTTTCTTTCAACTCTTCCTGCACCATCAGGGAAGCCCTCCCATGAACTTGTGGGAGTGGATTGTGAAATGGTAAGGATGTGAAACTAACTACTAAGTGAATAAACCACTTACGCGATGTTTTTACTTTATACTCTTCTGCATAATTTGGTAAATAAGTTCTATTTTTTTTTTCTTTTTCTTTCTGTAATCAGTGTATCACAAGCAAGGGATTCGAGCTCACAAGAGTAACACTTATAGATTTCAAAGGAGAGGTTATAATTCTTCAGTTTCCTTACAACCACATTTGGTTCATGCTTTAATTGAGTTATTGTATCATTTTTATTAAATTTTAATAAAACAATAGCTGAAATGATAAGTTTCCTTTTCGCAATGTGATCATCATCTCTTGATTCATGATTAGTGTTCTCGATTTCAAGCAAAAGTTCCAGTTTTGATATGACTGTAGACGTCTTGCTTCATTTCCCTTCACCTATATGACTTGTTAAAACTAAATCAATATGTTTCTTATGAACAAGGCATATTTATGTAATATTTTATTTTGCAGGTTCTTTTAGATAAATTGGTTCAACCATCAAATGCAATAACTGATTACAACACTAGGTACGTTGTTCTGTTTGAACGTTCACATGAGCTAGGCATCCTTTTTTCTTTTTCTTTCTGTTGGTTGTTTGGAATACTACATATTGCTAATTATATGTATCGTATTCATCCAATATAATATAATAATGGACCTGAGGAGTTTCTTTCTATCTCTTTTTTCTTTCTGTCTGTCTTCCCTTGTTATGCTGAATAGTGCTAGATAAGTTTGAAATTTAAACCCTGCTAAAAGATTAAACTAAAAAAGTTGCTTCAACAGATATACACATGCCTACACAAATGGAGGTGGTATTTTTGACCTACTTATAAATAAAGGGGTCGAGCTGGGTTATGCTTCATCTTAAATGGGTTAAGTTGGTAAAATAAAAAAATAGCTAAATTTGGAACAGGTCATATGGGTCGTAAGTCCGCATAAAGCCATAAAGTATTAAAATCCATAAACCCCCTAAATTCCTTTAATAAAAAATAAGTTCTCAATTATATAGTTTTTGTTGTAGTATATATCACATTAATCGTTTATATAATTCAAAGAATTAGAAGACAAATAGTGTTTTGGTTCAGCCTGATCTCGATGCATTTGAAAGACCCGTTTTGACTTGAATACATTTTGACCATTACCCAACCTGCCTTGACCTACCCATTTTGCTACTGTTAATATACACATACTACACATATACATTTGCATACACACATATGTATCATTGCATATGCCAATGTACGTAATATTATGTATATTGACTTTATGAACAAATGTATATGCATATGTGTGTGTGTGTGTGTAATCTGTATGCATATATTTGGTGAGTATTTAGTACTCAAATATTGGCTACTCCGTGCTGTCCCTTGTCCCTCCTACATTAGGATTTAGTGGACCCTGGGCCTTGTATCAAAATTCTGAATATCTACTTTTGCTTTCTAGAAAGACAAAGCTTTGGTAGTTGTTGAATTACTCGCCAGAACTGCATCAGTAGGCACCTTTGTTATTTCTCTGGCTCTTGTACTTTAATGAAGTGACTATTTATTGTGCCGGGATATTCCAGGTGTCCAAGTCTTTTTTTCTCTTTGTGCGTGTATCTTTCTGTCTGTATTTTCCAAAAGCAATTGAAGATTATTGACATGTATATAAGAGGTTCTTTGCTGTATCAGGTATAGTGGAATAACAAAGGAGATGATGGATGGAGTCACAACTACTCTTAGAGACGTCCAGGTTTCCATGTTTCTCACGCATTTAACTTCTATTGTATAGTAGTTTTTATGGCTGCCTAAGGTGCCAGGATAAAGTTATTTAATGCTGTGCTAGCTTTTAAATTAACTGGCCATGCTTCTTATTTCAGGAAGATTTTCTACAACTTGTTAATAAAGAAACGATTCTGGTTGGACATTCATTGGAGAATGATTTATTAGCTTTACAAATATCACATAGTTTGGTGATGGACACTGCTGTCTTATACAAGCAGTCACGTGGTGGAACATACAAACTTTCTCTTCGTGTACTCACTAGGAAATATCTCTCCAGAGAGATACAAAATTCAGGGAATGGACATGATAGCATCGAGGATGCAAAAGCTGCAATGGATCTTGGTTTTTTGAAGATCAAGCATGGTACTCACTAAATTTTTTGTTTGCATTGTTTTATCTATTGTCTTTTTTTATCCAACTATTTAGCAAATACTTTGTATCCAGTGATTTGCTGCCAAAAGATTCTATTAATTATAGATCTTGAACACTCTATTATTTGTTCTGCTTCATCTTATCTTGAAACATTAGACTAATTACTGACATGTTAATGCAATTTTTATCTGAGCTAACATACCTGGAACTTGATGATTTTGAAACAGGACCTGATTTTGGTCGACCTCCGTCATTTTTGCGGAAAAAGTTTCTTACGGTCTTGGGTGACTCTGGAAAGGCCTCATCTTTTATTGATAATATAATGATAGTGAAGCGATATGCTTCAGAATCATCACATTCTATTCCGGTTTCTTCTGATGATGAAGCGCTTACAAAAACCATTAAAGAGGTAGTGTATATCCCCATTAGAGATGGGGATTACTGTTCAACTTATGACTTTGCTGCATTGGGTCATGTTTAATCTATAATGGGTAAAAGTTAAAAAAGTAATTGGCTGTTTGGCCAAACAGGCCCTAAGTTTGTTCTATTGCATAGATGTCGTAAATCATTTCTATTAAAATTAATATGATTTATATAAACATATTTGACATGTGAATTATTTACAAAAAGCTGCATTTAAAAAAAGTGTTTTGTGTCAACCCAACCCAATTTGTACAAAAAGTACGTACTTTGATTTAAATCATTTACCCGTTGCCAAAGTACATTTTGTTTATCATAAAGTCATGTTTAATCTCTAATTTACTTTAGTTTATCATGTCTTGAAGATTTCTACCTTTATCAAGATAGAAGTACACTAACTAGTGTGATCACAGGTAAAAAATGACAAAGTACATTTTGTATGGGCACGATTTACGGAACTCAGTTCCTATTACAAGAAACAAGCAGAGGATGACGAGGCGTTGAATAAAAAACTTGCTGAGATGACAGTATTACTTACATGCAAAAATATGTCCAAGCGTAGAAAAAGCATCAAGTACACTGTCACTCCTGATTTGAAAGATGTTCTGCATCGCTTGAATTCCAGAATAAAAGATGTTTATGCCAATTTACCTAACAATGCCATGCTAATAGTTTGCTCAGGTCACGGAGACACATCAGTTGTTCAAAGGTACATACGTTTCGATCGTAAATTATCATATAATCAATATATGTTTGTCCCGAGAAGTATATATGCATACAATAAACACATTCTCTGAACTTCTGTCCGTCAAGGAGAATGTTTTGTAATTTTCATGTTAGGATATGTAAATTTGCTGATGCGACATGTAGTTAGGGTGGGTTAGGGTAGTCGGTGAACTTTAACATTCATCTCGTTTTGATTATTAGTGTCATACAATGAATTTCTTTCTGGATGGTGAGAAAGTATAAGATGGAAGTCATTTCATATATAACTTCTAGGTTTGGAGAATCACTAATAGTAGTTAGTAATAATCCAAAATGTGCACTCCTTCACTTAAAGCTGACACGTATGATACTGGACAGAAAAGTAGGTCATGGATCTTGAATTTTGAGGAAAAGAGTAGTATGGAATCGTTTCAGTTCTCATCAAGTCACTTTGACGATGTTAAAAAATATAAAAATAACATGTTCCTAGTATGCGCAACGTGCACAAGAGCTAATAAATCTGTCACTTGACCTGTTAAAGTATTTGCAGAGGTACCATCGTTATGCATTTTAATTTGTTTTTTATATGCATGACTGCAGATTGAGGAAAATGCTTGCTAAAACGGTGGCTGGAAACACCCCTCGGGATCATCTTGTAAAGGTCCTAGAAGAGCTGCAGGCGCAGGCTGAAGTTGGCTTGTGTTTTGTTGGTGTTAAATGAGCAGGTTTAGTATCTCAAGCGTTTATGTTGTAAAAGCAGGGTCCATGCCCTTATAGATACCTATCAATCAAATTCCCTAGGCAATTAGAAGGTCAATCGATTTTTGGAAATCTGGTTTTGTTTCACCTTTAGTTAGTCAACATACGTTACTCGTTAACACATACGGTCTTTATATACGGTAGCATCCTATCAGTGAATTGATTATATTATGCATGAGAGTTGCTGAAATACGAAAGCTTGGTAGGAGCCTATCAAGTATGCAATCAATGTAACCAAAGTTGTTGATTCCTGAGCATGTGTTTGATGCAATGCTAATGAAGTTGGATTGCTATGCAAATCATATAAGCTGTATGGGTAAATAAGGAAACAAGTACAATAGATTGCGTTTTATCATAGTTGTGTTTATAGAGGTAGTGATATGGGGTGTCGGGTAACGGGTCAGGAAGGTTTGGGTTAAGATGAGATTTTTAAAAAGAATATTGGTCTGTTTTGGTTGGTCATAATTATGCTTATCAAGACATAGAAAAATTGGATAATTTAGTTGTAGAAAATTTTTCTTAATTTTCATTTTCTAGTTTCTTTTAGAATGAAGTAACTCTTCTTTCTTTAGAGAATCTTTAGAAAATTGGAGAACTCTAAATTCAAGTTCTCTAAATCATAGTTATAATAGGAGAAAATAGGTTTTCTTGAAAATACTCATTTTGAACATGTTTTCTGTTTTCTTTGTGTTTTTTAGAAAACTTTTCTGGAAAACCTTGCAACTAAACACACCCAATTGTTGGTCTCTGAACTTGCTCAAAATCTTGTCTACCATCTTATTAGGTTTTTGGACATTACACCAGTAGTTCCTTTATCTCAGTTCCGTATCCTTGGTGATGTAGATCACCGACGGCTGTTTGTTAGCTCGTTAAGTAGGAGGGTAGATTGGTCTGGTACGGTGATGGATAAATGTTTGGCATGTGTGTTACTTGATGTCACGTTAACTCAGTTTATAAGTAGATGTCGGAAGTGATTACGTCATACTTGCGCCACCATATGGCTGCATATTGAACTTTAACTTTTCACATAAAGGCCTTGCTTTGGATACTTCCAAATTTTTGTAACGCATTGTTTAGTATTAGGGATACAGAGTGGTAATGAAATAAGATGTTGTAATGGGATGTAAACTTTAATCCGTGATTTATTTTATCACGCCCGTAACCATCATGCTCGTAACCGTGATTTTCATTCGATGGCCATGTACTATTTTTATTTCATTACATGACATTTTATCGCATTCCATTTATTCCATTGTTTTCCAATTTTCATTACAATTTACAATGTAACAAACATCGTGCGGAGCCAAACAAGACAATGACGTAGGAATAGCTCATTACTCTTATATACAATTCACAAATGGTCGGTGGCACTGTAGTAGCTACAGTGCTACAGTACCCGGCCCAAAAAATTAGCCCAAAATCCGGCCCAAAGTAATTTTTTTGTTTTTTTACAAAATGGACCCTCAACTTTTAATTGTTTAAGACTTATTTACATAAATTTTAAAAAATAAAATAAAAATCAAGTTTCTTTTATTCGCCCCCCGCCACAACGCGCGGGTTAAATTCCAACTCGTTCATTTACAACGTTTACTTCATTTATTTATCGTTCTATTCCGTCTAATTAAACAGACTAAAACTCTAATTTGAAATTTACGCTCACACAACTCTAGTTTAAGATTTGCGTTGATATATTACTATCAGACATATTGTATATTTGGTTTTATTTGAGATGTAGAGTAAATTGCAAAAATGGTTCTTGTGGTTTGGCCAAATTGCAGATTTGGTCCGTCGAATTTTAAAATTGCAAAAACAGTCCGCATTTTGAAGGTTTGGTTCCACTTTTGGTCATTGGTCGACCTAAAATGACTAAAATACCCCTATGTTCTTTTACAAAAACCGTCCGTTAAGAGGGGTATATTAGTAATTTCAGGTCGACCAAAGACCAAAAATGAAACCAAACCTTCAAAATACGGACTGTTTTTGCAATTTTAAAATTCGACGGACCAAATCTGCAATTTGGCCAAACCACAAGGACCATTTTTGCAATTTACTCTTTGATGTATTACTAGTAAGCTTATTAATACGATGGAAAATGCAACTCATTACAAAACTAAAGGAAAATTATAGGGGTGTTCAATGTTTGGTTTGACATCGAACAAACCGAAAAAGAAACTGGACCGAAATCGAATAAAACCGAACCGAAAATTTTAATTGGTGTATGGTTTGGTTGAAACCGAACCGAAGTATTTAATTGGTGTTCGATTTGGTTATGGTTTGACAAAAATAAAACCAAACCAAACCGAAAAAACCAAATATCTTTATACACTTAAAAAAAGTTAATTATATATATATATATATATATATACACACACACACACATATATACTTCTGTCGTATTGTCTTAATTCACAATCCTAGTTTTTTAAAGTATCTTTTAAACTAATTCCCAATCCTAATTCCAAATCAAGCATTATTGCATATTCGTAAGAAACTGAACAATAGTTTGCCTACTTGATTTATATAAATTCACATATTTTAAGCAAGAGTGAAATATTCAAGCTAATAAGGTTTTTAAATATTTTTGTCGAAATTTTTTTTTATCTTATTTCGCTTTCTTTTAAATTCGTTAAGTTCTGAAACCTTTTCGCTTTTTTTGTTGATTTACTTCGGCACAAAGTGAGACTTTTTGATATGTTAATTTAATTTAAAATATTCAGCCTTTTATTTATAACTTTTAGATTATATTTTGAGGAAAACGTTTTTAATTTTTTAGAGTTCACTTGAATTTGGTTTTTTTGGTTTTAACCGAAACCAAACCGAATTCTAATTTGGTGTATGGTTTGGTTTTATCCGTTCAATAATTGATTTGGTTTGGTTTTGGTTTTGATTTTGAAAATTTTCAAACCGATGAACCCGAGCTATACAACCCACAAACCCGAAAAACCAAACCGATGAACACCCCTAGAAAATTATACCGTTAGTCTCTGAAGTTGTACAAAATCTTTTGTTTAGCTTCAACTTGTTACATTGATAAATTCCTTGTATTATTTAATAAAGGGGTCACATTATGTAAGTTACATATGAATGATCTAGAACGTAAATGAGCTAGAGCCTTATAACTAATCATAATGGGCTGAAACATATCAACTAATACTCCCCCGCATATTCAGCGGAAGATAATCAAACACTCAAACTAGTGCGATAATTTTCAAATAATACCGAAGGAAGACATTTGGTAAAGATATCCGCATACTGGTAATAAAATGGAACATGAAGAACACGCACATGGCCCGTAACAACCATATCACGAACAAAATAGAAAGCGTACTTGGTTCGTTGATGTTGCACCATATTAGCAGATACATAAACAACACTGACATTATTACAATACACAAGAGTAGCAGTTAGTAGTGGTGTGTTTAGTTCCCGAAGAAGATTGCGTAGCCATGCTGTCTCAACACCAGCGTTAGTAACGCCCCGAATTCAGCTTCTACACTAGAACACAAAAGAGTGTGTTGTCGCTTAGAAGACCATGATAAAATATTGTTGCCCAAAAATACACAATACCCGGATGTAGATCTGCGAGTCGCACGAAATCCAGCCCAATCAACGTCAGAGTAAGCCACAAGAGAAGATCTCGAGGATGCATACAACTGTAAACAAAACTCTAACGTGGCTTGAACATAACGAAGAGTACTCTTGAGAGCAACTAAGTTAGGCTTTCGAGGATCATGCATATATAGACAAATCTGCAGCACAACATAAGACAAATCATGACGAGTGAATGCAAGCTACTGTAGGCCACCTGCAAGACTCTGATACAAAGTAGGATCGGAAATTGGAGTCCCCTCAGGACCAAGCTTGGACTCAGTGTCAACAGGAGTCCGAGTAGGATTGCAGTTGAGCATATGCGCTCCTCAAGCAACTCCATAGCATATTTCTTTTGAGAGAGAAACATCCTTGTAGTGTCACGTGTAATAGAGATCCCCAAGAAATAATTAAGGGCACCAAGATATGTCATGTCAAACTCACTGTGTAAAGAGAAAATAATCTTATGAAGCAAAGCTGTAGAAGTAGTTATGTGTTTGTGATCCAGAGATGCTCTCTCACGCGATTTTTGAAGCCGTTCTTATGCTACGTGAGGTATTTGTTCTACGCAGATCACTCCGCTGTAAATCTCAGCTTTCATTTGGGAAATCCAGTATCCTAATCTATCGATAAGTTATATCTTTTAAGCTACTTAATAAATGGCTTAGGATTTTGACGTAGTGAGACACCTGTCTAAGTGACATGAGGACAAGTTTAACTTCGAATATGGGGCGGATCGGTAGTCGATGTGTGATGTTGTGGCGCTGGCGTTGTTTTACGCTATCCTGTTTTTCACCAGACACAGAATGTTCACAAAGAAAAATGAAAAAAAATTAAAGTAGAAAAAATCATTTGTGAAAAAATAAGTGTTTTGTCTAATTTGAACTTTTTTTGAGCCTCGCGGTTGATATATGAGAATAAATTTTGACTCGTTCGTGCTGTGTTGTGCTCTAGCTTGTCCTTAACGTGTTAGGTTAGCATTCGGGCGAGAAGTATAGATAATAATCGAAGAAATGATAGAGGTTGGATTTATGTCCCTCACATCATGGATATTTCCGAAGTCTTTGGACCTACAACGATTGTAGCCTATTATGCGCTCCAGTTAATCTCAAGATGACAATTTTTCCACACTAGTCAGACAATATTATTGCCTTTCTGATAACATAAGAGAAACTTTATCCTCTCTTTGCTCCTATTTTATGGTCATTTAGAAAGATGTAGTCACGTGTCAATACGAGAAGAATCCATCCAACAAAGACTAAATCTTTACAGTGTAAATTGATAGGGACATAACACTCAGAAGGATCTTAATGTCATGTCAACAACGAATTTATCCACTCCTAGTGGATAAAGAGTAAATTTTACTATCATGATAATCTTTTCATGAATCGAGCTCGAAAAAGCATTGCTATTATGACAAGTTGTATTGTTAGTGATTGAAGTAGAATACAATTATAACACACCAAACCACTTACCATATAAAAACATAATCATGCTTGACACCTGTCGAACAACATCTACCTCAAATAGTACCACGGATATACATTAGTTTGTAGCAAACACTGAGATATATATGATGTGAAATCTTAAGATGATCTATATTCTAGTAAGGGGCTATTTCTCCCATAAGCTTGCATTAAAATAGGTCTGTATGTGTGTCCGTGTATTTTTGGATGGGCTAGTAACGTGTAGAATATAGAGATCAAAAGAGAGTTTATATATAGTGAGAGTATAGCGGAGGAGTATTTGTCTTATGATGAGATGCACAAACTCAATCATACTTTGGATTTGTGTCAAAAGAAAGAGAGGAGATTTCTATATTATAAGTTAAGAAATGAACAAGCAAATATATGTTGTTTATTTATTAAACTGTGAGGCTGAAGAAAAGATTTGCTGATCTTGCCGGCTCATATAATCTCGATTGTTGCAGCACTATCTAACAGAAAGATTCATTTGTTAGAATGAATCTATTTTTACGAGACTGTTTTAAAAGTTTTGCTGCATCTTGCACGAGACTGTCGCTAAAACCGATCGGCTGCGGCCTTCGGATAAAAAGGAGTCTAGAGGTGCTACAATGCATATCTGTGAATAATCGTTTAAGTGTGATTTAAGTGTGTAGAAGAATAAATAGGATCGTTTTGTAGTGTTAATTTAAATATGCTTTGTGATGACTATTGGACTATTGCTGATGTTGTATAAGCCTATAGTGAATGCAGGGAGAAAACTATGTTGAGAGATTCTCTGAAACCGATGGGGATGGGTGTCACCTCCAATACTAGTCTCGGTTGGGGTGTCTCTCTCAGATAATGTGAGTCACTTTGCCTGGGAAGTTGTAACGGCCATTATTCACACCTGTCTCTGACACATCACCAATTAAAGAAAAGTGTTCTCTTTACCATTCTCTCGTTCTCGAACACAGCAATGTACTTGTCAAGACAAAAGATCAAGACTAGAACTGCTACGAGTGTTGGCCGGCTCTTGACAAACGAGTATAAAGTCTCTCCATCGCCTCCGAGTAAGGTTGGTAAGTGCAAGACGATAAGTCTCGATGACATGGATGTTCGTCGCGTAGTCAAACTCAGTTTTCTCTCTCGGGTGGTGACGTGAAGCATAGAATTTTGCAAAACGTTAATCAATGGTTGAAATTCAAAGTAGCGCACATGCTACTTAAGAATGTAATTATAATTGTCGGATGTGAAAAGACAGTTTGAATAGGTTGCTAAAATAGATATGACGTAGGTTAGATCTTATCTCAGCGGATATTTAACGTTGTGCATCTTTGGGAGATTTAAGTTTGGTGGAACGATTCGTGAAAAGTATCTGGTGGACGATTGAATTTGTTCGCTACTTTTGTTTGGCATTTCAGGAATAGTGGTTGCAGTTGCTCGGTGTTTAAGTATCCCGTAAACAGTTATTGAAAGGGTTAGCGGATAGATAGATCGAGAATAAGTTAGTTAAGTTGTGGTAATGTCGACAATAACTCCTAACAAACACCGCTATATATGATATTTGGCCTTATTTTTTATTGCTGAGAGGTCTTGGAATGAGAATCCAAGTCTACCATTTTAATTAAAAAGACCATTACTTTGTGTTTTTTTGTATAACTGTTGTTATTTTTTTTTTACGTGTTTTATGAACAAAACGAAAGACTGTACTCAAAAAACAAAGAGAGAGAGAGAACTCTGCGCACAAAATATGAGAGAAAACGCTTTAGTCTAGATTTAATGTGCTATCGAATGCGATTCTATTGAAATACAAAGTGGTTATGTGTGAAATACGGAGTCTTTCTCAGAATATACTCTGGATTCTTTAATTCCCCTCGATTTGATAGGCACTGTGTTACTTTTTCAAGGTGAATTAGTCAAGAGGATCGCGAGAATTTTTAGGTTTTCTAAGTGTGCTTGACTTTAGAGCATTATGTATGCTGGAGAGACACAAGCTCGCAATAGATCTTAGATAGGTGAGAGTGTGAGTGGTGAGGTTTAGCATCTACACATACCTTTTTAAAGACTGAAAAAAGTGGACTTGTCATATGACGTAAGAAATCCTGTGCAAAAAGATACATGTGTATATTTGTTTAGGTTTTGCATTTGTATGTGCAGGTAACGTGATATCCAAGAAATGACAAAATAGAAGTCATGAGAGACGCATAAGAATAACGCGAGTCACGCGAGTACAGAACGCAGTCGCGTGTGACTAGAGAAGTCTCAAAATTTAGCAGAGTAGTGTCGTAAAAGTCCAGAAAGAGAGTAACGAATAGTCGAAGTCACTAAAGTCATAAGACCCCGCCAAAGAAGTGTGAATGTTGGATAACAGAGCATCGCAAACCGATAGACCTGCGAAAGAACGCCTGGAATTGCCAAAAGTTGGGCCCACCCGTACCCACCTAGTACTTTAATAGTGATGGGCCTGAGTCAACTGGGCCGTCATTTCATCAGGTCCCCGTTCTCGTCTTTTTGGTTGGCTTGTTGGGTTTTGGTGGTTTGTGTTAGGGTTGGGTAACTGTATAGGTCCGTTAGATCAGCTCGAGACAATGGGGTCTAGGTCTATGGATGTTGTAGTTGTGATATGTGTCGTGTCGTATTATGTGGCCGAGGGAGCGATGCTGGTGCGTCTGTATGGTCGTTTGACGCGGGTTCGTGACTTCTGGGTTCTCAAGGTAAGGTTTGATAGATTTCAGAGAATAAAGCCCATTCTCAGCCTACTTTACATTACAAACCCTGTATGTAAAAATTAAAAGGGCCCAGTGTCCGTTTTTGTGTAGACCAGCCCCGCCCAGACAAACAAGCCAACACCACTTATGTAACTCCCCTGTGATAAGTCAAGACTCAACACCCCATTATACCTGTTACCCGGTTTGTGTGCCTCTTTAAGAGAAAGAGAAAATAAGAAAACAAATTAGAGATCTATAGGAGTCTTGTGTAGGTTTAAAGCAGAGGAGAATTCTAAGGATTGAGACAACCAATTGTGTTAGGTAGTTACTTGAAGTGTAGACTGAACAATAGATGGTGTCAACTGTAAATGAGAAAAGAGAATAGAAGATTTCAATCGACTTGGATACGGAACAGTTAAGTGTAAGGTAAAAAGATTTACACTATCTATTTTCCCTATAAGTATATGTACCATAATGATCAAAATAAGATATTATAACATAATGGGAAGGGAACTGAGCTGATCACTTCAAACCTAGTACAAAGCTCGTAAAACCAAAAATAAATAAGTCAACATGGATTCATCAGAGAATGATGAAATAAACAGATTGTGGTAATGGGTTCTACATGGATTCGGGCTCAAGACTCTCACCGTCACTGTACCGTTACTTGATCACTCTCCTCGGTTAGCTGTTGAGCTTGGTGGCTACGCTTTAGCAAGTCGTATTAAAACCAAACGTTTTTTTTGATTGTGTGTGTTGTATAGAAAAAAAAATTGAGGATTAAGACCATGCTAGGCACCATCCAAACAGTGTGAGTATGGAACTTGGATATGTTCTGGGTTGTATTTGCCCTTCTTCATTAACCAATTTTGCCGTATAAGCGACTTTTGCCGCGGGTAATCTCTGTGTGTGTGAAGGAAAAAATCATAGCACTTCTTACTTTTTTAGATGGCAGGCGGTCATGTGAAGTGCCCCATCGACCCTCACAAACAAAATGCTGCGGTGGCGAAGGTGGGCTTGGCGAAAACGCTCAATGCACACTGAATTCCTTATACATATTTTATAGTAACGATCTTACCATATCCGCTTGTCTGACGGTTCGCCACCTATTTTGTTAGGGAACCCTACCTATCTCTAGGCTGTCGTCCCCCCAACCATAAGTTAACATGGTTATTGGAAAAAAAAACTCTCTCATTCTTGAATCACTCATTGCTGTACGGACAGCCTATCGCGAAATGGTACAAGTGAGATAGTCTGCTCTGCCCACTCCTGTATGTTTAAAAAGAAACCCCTCCTAACCCACTCCACTACCTTAGATGCGGTCACACATCGAAAACTTACCGTCAACTCGGTACAAATTTAAATTGATCCTCTTTACATCGTTACATTACGTAACGCGAAAAAGTTGTTAACCATAAACTTAGCATCATCACTACTTCAAATTTACTAGATCTTTTGACTGAGGGACTATACTATAATTCCACACAATAATGTAGATACAATGCATCAATTAAATCACTATTTTACGTTGAACGTATACTTTCTAAGACGAAACACCCATCCATACCAGTACTATCACATTGGGCTAGCGAATGTTCATCACACACTATCCTCAACTCAATAAATAATAATTTGCACCCAACAAACAACCTCCAGTAAACAATTATACGTAATTCAGAACTAGAAAAAAGAAATTTCACTACTCGTCTTTGCGACAGTTCTAGTTGTCAAGCCCATGACAAAACCACTGAGGAGACTTTCTCCCTTATTCACTAGAAAGACAATCTCAAAATTACGAGAAACAAGAGAGCCGTAACCATGTATCACAAAGGTAGATTGACGGTTCTCCGTTGCTCCAGCTCGGTGCCATTTTAGACTGTGTAGAGACTCTCTGAATAGAGACCTTCTCAAAGCCACCCTTGGAGATGGTAAGCAGACGAATGGATTTTTAGTTGAACGTCATGATGAGACGACATCTACAGCTGTCCCGCGCTCTGTGCACGAATCCGGTTTGCGCTGATGGGTACTAACGACGTCCAAACGAGAATTTTTTTTCTCCCCACTTAGTACGTAACTCAATATGCTGCCCGTCAGTTGACATCACAGTATCTTGCTACAATTGTTGTGCCTTGGCAGTGTACAAATGACAATATCATTAATATCTAACGACATATTATTTCATATACATTATTAGACGATGGCACATGAGAAAATCTCTCCTATGACCACTGACTTGTACAAGGCTCGATTACTGAAGTGATGTGTGGCGTTAGAATTGACGCATGGCCCCCGCTTTGTTTGATGTGTATGCGTTTGTGTTATGAGGTAAACTATATTTTATATCACAGTGAGACTTTCTTCAACACTCATTTTAGATACTCTTTTACCGTATGACTTTTACCAAAAATACATTGTATTTGTATGTTTTTCATTTGTATTGTGCAGGTAACGGATATCCAAGAAAAGGACAAAAATAGAAGCCAAAACGACAAAACCGAGCACGAGAACGGAAAGAGCGTGAAAGAGAAGTCAAAATTAAAGCCAAGTCAAAAAATCAAAGTCAACAAAGTCAAGCCAAAGTCAACCCCGGGAAGTGGAATTGGAAAGAGCATTGAAAACCGAACCCGAAAACCTAAATTGCCAAAAGTGGGCCCACCCGTACCTACCTAGTGGGCCCGGGTCAGCCCACTTATACATTACAAACCTTATAAAAATTAAAAGGCCCAAGTCCTTTTATACCACACCCGGCCCAACAAACAAGCCCAACACCCACTTATAACTCTCGTTAACCACAACACCCCTTAACCTTTACCCCGTTAGTCCTTAACCTTTACCCCGTTATAAGGACTAACGGTGCAAACCCCAACCCAACTCCAAGGACCAAAGTTGCACAGATTAAGGATTGTCCCTGTAATTCAGTTATACACTTTCAGGGACTATTCTTGCCATTTCCCAAACTTTAAAAGGGAAGCGGGAACACTGTACATCTTCTACAATTCCCTGTCTCCACTACGAGACAAAACATCCCTCCCCTTTCTTCTCCCCTATGTCGACCAACACCTCTAAACACCTTATTCCCCCTAATTGCCACCTTGGCAATCCCGTGCAACACCATTCGTCCAAGGAACAAGACAATGATTTGATGGCTAAGATTAAAGAGCTTGGGCACTACTCAATTTAGACGGCCAAGATGAGTATTTGAAGATACTCACACAAGAAGCACACACGGCTTCCCTCTCAGCAAAGAAGCAAACCCCCTAGAATATTCTTAAGCCTAGTATAAATAGGGTTCATGTGTAAGCCATTTGGCACCTAGTTTTTTTGTATGTAGTTTTAACCTAGTTTTAAGTATTGTAATTTTTTTAATGTTTAATGAAATTTAAGTTTTGGTTCTAAATCCTGTCTTCAATATTTAAGCTCATTTTATGATTTAAAAAGCTCACCATAAGCTCTCATAAGCTTTCTATTAAAACTTTTATTACCTGTTTTCATTAAAAGTAACTTAGATATATAAACAGTTAAGAAAATTTACAAAAAGTCCACCCCTTAAAATACCACAGCTTAAGATTGGATGATAAGCTAGCCTTGGAAGAGCTTATAGACCTCACTAGCTTGTCTTTTTGACAAGCTAGAGCTTGTAGACACTTTATTGCCCTGTTTTGAGCAAGGGCTTTTGTAAGTCATCTATTTTTCATCTTTCTTGCATTTTACTGTAGCTCAGCTTATTGGTTGCTTATTTATGCTTTTTATTGCTTATTTATGTTTTCTATGCTTGTCTATGTTTGTTGTTTGCTTATTATGTCCTTTGTTTAAGTTTTACTTCAAAACTGTCATTTTTAGTTAAATCTGCCATTTGCTTATTTTGCTTATTTGAATGCTTATTTTTGCTTATATTCTGTTAATGTTGGCTTAATACTGGTTGGTAATAATCT